>MU224874.1:2646037-2676175 GCA_018584345.1 Thuja plicata | reverse complement strand
TGCATGGTTTATTAGCAAGGTCATAGGCTTAATTAGCTCTAGCTGAGAGAAATACTCAAAATAGCCTTGCACTCCATGCCTAGGGAGCTCTAAACTGATTTCTCAAGGTTTCCAATCCATGGATCCTTTTGGAAGCAATGATTTAGAGAAGTGCACCACCGATTTCTCAAGGTTTCCAATCCATGGATCCTCTTGGAAGCAATGGTTTAGAGAAGTGCACCACTTGAGTGTGTACAGGTATGAGAGACTAGATGGTTATCTTACCAAGATTGGATTCAAGAAAGGAGCAACAGATTGCAACTTATTCATAAGAGAGACACCTGATGGATTATTACTTGTTTCCATATTTGTTGAGGACATTATCTTTGGAGGTAATGACAAGCTTAGTGCAGAATTTGCAAAAGAAATGTAGAATGAATTTGAAATGAGCATGATTGGTCCTATAAAATATTTTTTGGGATTGAATGTAAAGCAGACAGATAAAGGAATATTCATAAATCAGTCGAAATATGTGAAGGAAATATTGAAAAATTTCAAGATGGAAGACTGTAAGCCAGTATGCACTCCTATGATAACAGGAAGAAAGATTTCTAAAGGGGATGATTCCATAGCAGTTGAAAAGACATTGTACAAGTCTATGATTGGAAAACTTATATATCTTACTCAATCTAGACCAGACATATCTAATGCAATTGGTATTGTTGGTAGATTTGCAGCTAAACCCAAGCAGAATCACCTAATGGCAATAAAGAGAATATTCAGATATCTAAAGGGAACTATAGACTATGGTTTATGGTATCCTAAATCAGAGAATGTACAACTTCATGTTTATACAGATGCAGATTGGGCAGGTTATATTGATGATAAGAAGAGTACTTCAGGAGGAGCAGTGTTTCTTGGAGATAGGTTGGTTTCTTGGATAAGCAAGAAGCATAATTGTATCTCTCAGTCAATAGCAGAAGCTAAATATGTTGCAACAACATTGAAGTATTCAACAATGGTTTGGATCAAGCTGATGGTTAAAGATTTTGGTATTCAGGTTGATTGTCCTATTGTTATTCTCTGTGATAACACTAGCACTATCAACATTTCCAAGAACCCTGTGATGCACGCAAAGACAAAACACATTGAGATCAAATACCATTTTCTTAAAAAAAAAAGTTGCAGACAAAGAAGTGAAATTGGACTATGTGAGCACTAAAGAACATTTGGCAGATATTTTCACAAAGCATTTATCAAAAGATACTTTTGAGTATCTCAGGGAGAAGTTGGGAGTAATTCCCTTTCCTGAGTCTGATTAGATAAAGAAGCAAGTACATTAGTCCATGGCAACTGATGAATGGTTGAATACTCTATTTCTCGAGTAGTACCTATGCCTAATTGTTTATGGTGCCCTTTTCCATTGATGTCAAAGGGGGAGTATGTAGTAAGGGGGAGCATATACTCTTGGGGAGTATATAATCATGTAACTTAAAAACATAGATAGAGGAGTTGTAGAAGTGTAAAGGAAACTTTGATGAGGATATTGAGAAGATTGTAAAAAAGAAAGAGGACACCATGTGCTGAAGATGTTTTTAATATCATATGTTTCCATCAATGTCAAAAGGGGAGATTGTTGGAGATTTATTTATGGCGGCTAGTTGATTGTATGTTTGTCATTGATGACAACATATAATATACAGCAGTGTTCTATATGTACTTATCAAAATGATGCTATTAAGCCTTGTGTGGTTATATTCATGTTTTAGACATTCTTTGGATGCTTTGTTCATACACGCAAACTCAGATATGAAGTTTCAGTTGAGTTGTGTAATTCTGTTAGTGGCAGTTACAGTTTATGGAGTTTATCTGTACAGAGTTGACGTATTAGCATTGGTTCTTGAGTTTCACCTATCTTCAAGATACGCGTGTTTATATTCATGATTAGTTATGAGTTAACCATGTTTGGTTAAGAGCGCTTGTCGTGTTTCATCTGGATCGTGTTGTTTGAGATAATTTGGTGGAGCTGACTCAGTGAAGTGTCACGTCTATTCAATTCGTGTTGCACTATCTTAATCCTAATTGCGTGCTTAGTTAAGCTGACAAGGAAGTTGGTGAAGTGTTTCCCACAGGCATCATGACCTTATACTTTGAGGAAGATACTTATAGTAGTTCATTTGTGAATGCTAAGTGTGAATGATAAGAAAAGAGACAGAAAAAGTATAGAGTAGAATATCAATTATGTTTCATTCATCAAGGATCTATGTGAAGAAGCAGTGCAAGATTACATTACATTAGAACTGATCAAGACAGTAGGTCTACTCTATAGTTCATCATCAGATATAGTGCACATCTGTTCTATAGAAGGTTGTAGCCTTCATCATTGAAGTAGTGAGCTTTTGGGCAGTGAGTCCTCACCCTTAATAGGGTCATTTGTAAAAGACTCCTAATAGGGTCAGACCCTTAAACAGGTCACTATACTTATTTCATTGTAAAGAACAACTCCTAACAGGGTTGCAAGATCTTCTAACAGGGATTATTATAAACAAGTATAGTTCATTATGGGTGCTAATTCCCACCGAGGTTTTTACCATTTAGTTTCCCCGTAACCAAATTGTGGTGTTGTCTATTGTGTTATCTGAATGTGCATTTACTTTATGGTATTCTGGAATTAATAAGAGAAAATAATTAAATTAGCTGATAACCAATTCACCCCCCCCCCCTCAGTTATCCTTTAGGACTATTCTAACAATAACATGTTGCAAGCTTCCTGATATAATTATGCATGTTCCTTGTTTTCAATTCAGGAAAAGTACCATCTTTCAAAAAATGAAAGATATGGGAATACCATTCATCTGAATGCAAATTAAAACAATCAGAGGTAAACTTATTGGAAATTGTAGGATTTTTAAGAGTATGTATAGTAAATTGAAAGTCTTCAGCGTTATTCTCAAGTCAAACCAAAGAAGCTACACTTACCATGACGTCCGCATGTCGATTATCTTTCCTAGGTAAAGTTTGAATCGTATAAGAAGAGAAATGTGAAAGAACCTCAAGAGCCAAATCTCTATATTGTGTCATTTTATCATTCTTATTTTAATAACCTCCTTTAATATGTTCCACAATTAATTTTGAATCTCCATAAATTTCCAAGTTTTTAATGTTAAGGGATGAAGCTACTCGTAAACCAACTATAAGACTTCATACTCCACAATATTGTTAGTACAAGGAAAACTCAATTTATATGACATAGGGATCAGTTTTCTTGTAGGAGGGATCAAGATAATTCCAACACCAGAACCCATCTTACATCTAGATCCGTCGAAACATAATTCCCAAACATCATCTTGTTTAATAGCTAGAATGTTTTCATCGGGGAATTCTATTGAAGTAAGGCATGTATCGGAATGAGGACAAGGAGATTCATCCAAATAATCTGTTAGAGCTTGTCCTTTAATCAACTTTTGAGAAATAAAATTTAGATCAAATTCTGTAAGTAACATCACCCACTTTGCAAGATGGCCAGAGAGACCGGTTTTTGAGAAAAAGATGTTTCAAAGGATCAAATCTAACAATCACATTGTCACCTCAACATTTAATAGATAATACCTGAGTTTTTGACAACCATAAACTAAAGAAGCATTATTTTTCCAAGTCTGTGTATCTTATTTCATAATCAAGTAAAGTTTGACTAATGTAGTACACAGGTCTTTCCTTACCTTTACTATCATGTTGAGTCAACAATGCACTTAAAGAATTCAGAGTAGCTAAAGTATATAGATAAAAGGGTTTATCAAATTGAGCAGGCTGCAAAATAGGAGGATTAGCGAGATACTCCTTAAATAGCTCAAAGGATTGCTTATATTCCTCATTCCAAGAGAAAGTGGTATCCTTTCTAAGAAAGGAAGTAAAAGGAATAATTTTATCAGTTAAGTTAGAAACAAAGTGATGAATGGATTGAATTTTTCCTTGTAAATTTTGTAACTGAGAAATGTTCTTAGGAGGAGGCATATTAACAATAGCATCAAGATTTTCAGTATCAACCTCTATGCCTCTCTTAGAGATTATAAACCCTAATAATTTACTAGAATCAAATCCAAAGGTGCATTTCTTAGGATTCAACCTCATAATATAACTTATAATCCTTTCAAATATTTGTCATAAAATACTAACATGATCTCCTCTTTGTATATATTTTGCCAAGATATCATCCACATAATCCTCCAGAATCTTATGAATGTAAACATGAAAAATCAGATTCATGGCTCGCTAAAAAGTTGTTCCCGCATTTCTTATGTTGGAATTATATTGAGATAATTTGTACTAAGAGGGGAGGGGTGAATCAGTACCTCTAAAACTTTTCTTGGTTAGCCCATTAACCCTTAGTCATCAATTTGTAATTTAACTTATCTATCTGTTCATCTTTCTTTATGCATATGAAATCATATCATACATTCTTTTGATATGTAACAATAATAGAAACATTCATGAAATTAGATAACACATGACACAAGATATGATATCACAGCAAACTCCTATTAAGGAAGTAAAAACTGTGGTGGGGATTGTTACCCACAAACTTCACTATCTGCAGATAAGAAGAGCAGGTTAAGGCTTACAATTTGGTCACTTCTGATGACCTACCTTGTTAGGAGTATTACAGTAGACACCTGTTAAGATCTACTTTGTTTGAAGCTTTCAACAACACTGTTAAGTGTGCACTCTGTTAAGAGATTTACAAAGGACGGTTAAGTCCACCTTCTACAGAAGGATTTTAGATGTGATACACTTGTTACAATGCAACTACATAAGTCTTTGATCTGATGATAAATGAAATCTTCAATTGTTGATAACAGATCCTATAAAGCTCCAAAAATACTATTAATCATCCTTCCATGATTGATTATTACCTTTATCTGCTCGTCGGTAGCCTCTGTGTGTTCTTGATAACTGATGTATTTTGTTTCTAATGTTTGCATGAATTTTGCCTTCTACTCCTTAGATTCTCTTCATGGCTATCAATTATATCAAATTCATGTACTCACAATTGAGTATGAACATCTATTTATACTAGCTTAGGTTCAATTCTTGATTCGTGCATTCGCAAGTTAACTCTAGATTCAAGATATACAACTTGATCTTGATCTGTAGTTAGATATGCTTTAGATCCGTTAGGATGCTTTAAAGAATTTACATAAATCTTGCATGACTATAAAAAAACAAAAATAATTCTTCAAAATAGAATAACTTTGCTTTATCTTCTATGTATAAATCAGATCCACAATTTGCGGCTTTTCTAACTGTCGGTTCTGACGGTCGGTGTTCTTGGTCGTTGGTGTTCCTTTCTCTGAACATGTCGTCGGGTATGATTGTCTATTCCTATCGGGTTGATTCTGGAAACTGTGTCACCGGTAATGCTTGTTTTCGCCGGTGATGCTTGTGGTCGCCGGTGATGCTTGTTACATTTATACTTAGCATTTTTCTCAAAATTTTGTCCTGTCAAGTATGCTTGCAATTCACCGATACTACTTGTGGTCCACCGGTGATGCTTGTTGTCTGTCGGTAATGCTTTCTGTCTGTGTTTTTTCTCTGAGTATACTAATGGCAAAATAATGTCATCATCTTAATCCAAAAGGCATCATGACCCAACAAAATGTTCCCCAAGGTGTTATAAATGGGGTCTTAAGTTGATCTTTGGGAGGAATAAAATTTTGATTATAGCCTGAAAACCCATCCATAAAAGATAATAGAGCATGACCCGCTGTTGAATCTACAATCATATCAATATTAGGTAACGGAAAATCATCTTTTAAGGATTCTTTATTTAAATCTCAAAAGTCCGTATACATTGTTATCTTATTTTCTCCTTTTGAAATAGCCACAATGTTTGAAATCCATTCTGAGTAATCAATAGAGTGGACAAATCCAACACCCAATAATTTTTTAATTTTAGCTTTGACTAATATGGCAATTCCTGGATTCATCTTTCGGATTTTTTGCTTCACAGGTTTAGCATTTGGTTTGAGAACATTATTGTGAGTAACAATATTAGGATCTATACCTGCCACATCTGAATTTTTTCGAGAAAAAATTTCCTTATATTCAAGTAAGAGGGAAATCTATCGATCATGTTCATCTTGATTCCAACATTTTACAATTTTTATCATTTTCTCAGAGTCATTTTCATCCACTTGAACCTCAATAGTCCTAATTATGAGAAAATTACTTTGTATCGGAGGATCCATTGGTAAAGTTGAAATATCTTGTTCATCATGTTCTTCAAAACAAGATTTTGTGTTTAGACAATAGGGCTTCCAACTTTTATGGTGAAACATAGGTTGATCCTCATAAGCTCCTAAAAAATCTGCTAAATCTTCATCTTCGGGAAACACATCCAAGATAGGTTTTTGATCCATGTCAAGGAGGAGTGGGTTAACCAAATTTAAATGTCCACCATGGATATGATTAACATTGAGAGGAAAATTTTATGGTTTTTTGTAAGGATTAAATGCCAATCCATATGTATAATCATAGATTTCATTGTCTAAAGGTAATTTTATACCTTGTTCGTATTTACCACATCCTTTCCCATTGAATCCTGATTTCTTGAGCAAATGATAACCAAAACCATATCTATCTACCATATCAAATTGAGTCAAAGGAGTCGCATATGTTACAATGTCATAGCAATCAGGTTTTATTGTTTCAATTTTTTCATCCATTGAGGCAGCGACAAAGTTACTTTTTAATTCCGTAGAAAGTGGAGAAGGAATAAAAACTTATTTTTCAAACCCACCTTGTTGTTTCATGAATTCAAAATTGCAAACTTTATATTCTCCAATAAAATAAGGATTAAAGTGCAACATTCCCCAATCATCCTCAGTCAAACAAGAAGATGGAGCTCCAGTTTTTTAATTCTCAGGTGTCTTTTCAGGTTCTTTACTTGGTTGGAGAGGTTCGGAAACTTTAGCATATTTTGCATTCAAGCAAGGATTCAGTGCATCATCTGCATGTAGTATATACATAAAAAATTTATAAATGAATCTAACCTTGTGATGAAGAGTGGAAGTAGCTGAATTTATAATATGTAACCAAGGTCTTCCTAAAAGAAGGTTATAGTTGGGAGGTCCAGACATAACATGAATAGGTTTACTGAGAGTACCCATACCAACTTTAACAAGTAGTGTAATAATTCCCACAATTATTTTTGCAATATTATCAAATCCATGAATAGGGACATTATCAGTTTGAATAGTTGTAAGATAAGCCTTATCTTCCTTAAGCATATCCATGCTACCAATATTAAGCTCGGATCCATTGTCAATTAATGTTCTGCGAATGATACTCTGATTAATAGAAATAGTTACCATAAGAGCATCATATTGATTCTACACCTCAACAGAAGGTAAATCATCATCAATAAACACAATAGGAGGTAGAGAAGGTATATTATCCATGCATTCCAAAAAATAATTAATATTCTCTTGGTTAGGATGTGAAGCAGGAAGGGTAGACAAAGCCTTTTGCAATGCCTCATGATATGTCTGAGAATTTTAAAGCAATTCCCATAAAGATATCTTTGTGGGAGTAGCACATAATTGTTCAACTAAGTCATACTCCTCAAAGCAAGATGGTAACTTAGGTTCTTGTGGAAGCACATGTTGAGAAGGAGGTAAAGAAGCTAGAATAGTAGGCTAAGGATTATTCTATGTGCGATAAGCATGTGAAATGGAATCGGTGTTATCAAATAAATCCAAAGGATCTCTAGGTTTACCCTTAATTGTTATTTGAGGAAATCCTTTTACCATTAAAAAAGGTTTAGGATATATCATTCTAGGTGTATAGATGTTGCAAATAGTGGAACACGAAGGTACCCATGCACACATCCTATGGTAAAGGTCATTTGAAGAGGTTGTGGAGGAGGATCAATTAGGAATAGGATCAATAGAGATCATATTCAAACTATTGTCATCCTCACTACCATGTACCTCATTAGGGGATCTATCCTCTCTTTCAATAAAATCCTCATCAAAGTATTCAAAGAAAAAATCACACATGTTAAACACAAAGTAGAACTACAAGCATGAAAATGTAAATGTTTTTGTATTTTTAAAGAAATTTGTGATTTTTTTCATTTATTTTTGAAATATAAGTACAAGTGCATAAAATAAATCTACCTTTGAATTCATGTAATAGCTAACATAAAATACAAATGTAACACCAAAAAGAAAGATTTGTCTATCGCAAGTTTACCAAGATGTATAGTGGGAAAATATAGAGATCTTTAGATAGGGTTTTGAACAATGGATATTTGTACATAAAAGAGACCCTATGCCACATTTAACCACTTACATTTAATTTTAATGATAAGGAATGTAAATCTAGAAATGTTTACAAAGAATAATGGAATAAAATACATACCTCACAATATAGAAGATATGGAAAAGCCTATTTTTTGATGTCTATGTTGAGTTTTTGGAAATTCTGCAATCGGATCTGGAACAGAAACGTAGAGATGGACAAAACCAAGAAATATTTTCCTTTTCTGAGTCAATTCAACCTTGACCTTTTTGCGGGGGCATAATTGTACCAAAAAATTTTGACCTTGATCTGCACAACTCCAACGGAAATTTTGTTCGTAGATCCAGAAAGTTGGCCGAAAAGAGTATCCAAATATGCTCTGCAACTCCCAAAACAGTGACTGTAGATATTTGAAAATGGTGTTTTGGGGTGGCTATATAGGGTTTTGCCTTAGTCAAACCCCTATTTTGGTGGTTTCCACCTCCATGAATAGCCAAATGCAAGAGAATATGTGTGTGTGTTGCTCTTAGGAAGAGCTTTAAATGTGTAATGCCAAGATCTAATCCTCCAGATTGAAACCCTAGCATGAATTGAAATGAGAGAGAAATGCATAGATTTGAATATGATAAAGAAAGAATACCAAGCCCCCAAGGCTAAAGTACTCCTACCAAACTCACAATCCATAGTTGCTACCCCATGATTGTATCTTTGAAATGCTTGAATGTTGGAAATGGTAGATCAAGGAAGAAGGAAGGAAGAACTATTTCTAGCTCCAATGAAGATCTACAATATCTTGTCCACAAAAATGCTTGTATGTATTAGGGAATCATCATATCTCATCCTCCTATATCATCCTCTTGCATCCTTGCATCATCATCATGTCATCATGTCCTTATGATCGTATCATAATGTACAAATGAAGACAAAAGAGAGAGTTTATATAAAGATCTCAAGGTAAGCCTCCTAGGGAAATGTGAGGGCCCATAATTCAAATTTCACCTCGAATTATGATCCAATAACAATAACCAACCAAGGAGGGAATGTACTTAATTAAATTTGAACGAAGATCCTCCTGCATTCAGATTCAGGGCCAATTTTAGATTTAGGACCAAGTTATGATCCAAATTTGGAAGCGAGAACCAAAACCCGATAAAGGTTAAGGTTGACCTCAACCTTGACCTAGGTTAAGGTCGACCTTGACCCTAACCTAGGTCAAGGTCAACCTCAACCCTGACCTAGGTCAGGGTCGACCTCGACCTTGACCTGAGGTTTCAGGCCCGTCAACATAAAATGCCAGTGAGGTTCCCAGGTCAGGCAGGGACCTAGGAAGATGAGAAAATAGAACAGAATGTTGGAAACATGCACAGGGGACTATAATAGATGTAATGAAGGCTAGGAGGACCAATACATAGGTCCTACCTAGAAAATAGAGCCATAGAGAAGGAAATCAAGGAGAATCCTCATGATCCTAACCCTAATTCCAAGTGCAGATGCATCCTAAATGTAGATCTATCATGTAAATGTACCAAACAAGGGTGCTAAACCTACCAAAATGGAAGTGCTTCCATTTTAAGACAATACAATCTCAACTTCATTAGCTTTGTTTGCATTTTGGTGGCCAAAAATGGATTGATTGGCCTCTGCTTTTATCTAAATGGTTTGACATCTCCTTTAAAGGAATATCATGTTGGAACAGGTCCTCTCTATAAGCTTTCAAATCTTCATAAGAGCGGACAAAAACATGTTTGTATCTTTTCAACATCCTTATTAGATTTAGTCTCACATTTCTATCCAAATTTTTTCCAATATTAACCAATTATGGGGTTGTCTCTGATCCTAAATTGATTCTTCCAATTCTTCCACTTTGGCATTGGACCTTTGTGACATGTAATTATATTTGATGTTGAACATGCCCTCTAGTTTCACTAGTCCTTTTGGGATATGGTTAGATGCTAGTTGCACAACTTCATTCTATAAAATGTATTCTTTACCAATTACAACTGCAATCAAAGAATCACAGTCAATTTTCTGGCTAGTATAATGATCCACACACTGAATAAATTTGAGAATATCTTCATCATCCTCAAACACTTGCCAATTATGAATATTGTCAGGCACGAAAGGCCTATTTTTTACTTCAACTATAGATATTCCAGCAAGAGTGATATCATCATTTTTCAAAGCAAAGTTTGCTAAAAAATATGTCATTATGTTATTGGACATTTCCACCCAAAGAATATTAAAGGCATCAAAGAATTCTAGGATATCCCAGACCGCATACTTATATAACTTCAGTCTGTCATCTTTGGCAAAATATTGTGACCTTATCTGAGCTATGATCAATTGGGAATCCCCATGAACTTGTAGACATTTAATACCATGTTTAATAGTAATATCCATTCCCAATATTAATGCCTCATACTCAGCTGTGTTATTTGTACACTGAAAAGCTAGTACGAGGGAATATTTGAAAGTGATGCCTGATGGGGAGATGAATAAAACACCAGCTCCTGACCCTTCCTTAGAGAATCCTCCATCAAAGTACATTTGACATGGTCCATCTTGTTATAACAATAGTTCATCAACAATTGGATCAATATTTCTCATTTGTGGCTTGATCTCCTTAACAACAAAGTCTTCCATATCAACATCTACACAACAATTTAATTGGTCAGGCATAACCATTTCCACCATGAAAGATGAACGAGGCTCTCTATACAACTTAACCTCAATACCATTTATTAGAATTGTTGCATAATATAGATCTAGTTACAATCTTCCTCCAACTGTTACTACCCATTGTCTAGATAGAAGCATACCATAATGAGGTTGTGTGTCAACAAAAACTATGTCCATTCTATAAGTATCTTCTGGGAATGTAGAAAATTTTACTTCAATATCCTTTAACATTCCTATCACAGGAACTTCTCTATTGTCCATTGCATAGCACTTCCCATTAAAAGTGCTAACTTGTAGGCCTAGTTTCTTCATGACATGATATGGCATTATTGTAGTAGCAGCACCAGAGTCTATCATACAATTTTTTATCAATAGATTTTTTATCATCAAAGTGACATAAAAGGGGTCAATGTTGAACAGTTCTTGAGTGATCACATTGCCAATCCAGAGATCAGAGAAATCCTTTCTTTTCTCTTGACCTTGTACTTGTTGTTCCTTTTCACTAACAGATGTAAACCCACTTTTATCATTATTAAAATTAAAGGACACTTCCTTTTTTTTTGACATAGGGATATACTCTATCCCTCTCAGAAGTGCAAGAGTAGCTTCCTTATGCTCTTTTATTTTCAACATCTCCATTAGTGGGGCTGAAACTTTCATCTGAGTAAGAGCATGTCTCATGTAAAACATAGGCAATTTTGAAGGTGCATCACCTATCCTTTTACCTTTTATGGCATTTTTAGTAACCACTTGTTCTTCTTTTGTATCTTCTCTCTCCTTTTGATCAGAAGAAGATTCTACTTGTTTTACAAACTTCTTTCCTTTGTTACCCTTGTGATGGGATTTTTCAGCATCATGTGGGGCATCCTTTTTAGAGGCAAGTTTACCTTGATTAGGCTCAACTATTATATATCTTAGATTATATGCAGCCCTAGCCTGGTTTATTGCTGCTATGGTTAGGGATCTTCTCTCATCATCACTTGGTAGTCTAAAATGGGGGTGGTCCTTTTCATCACCCACTGCATTGATAGTTCTTTGAGATATAATACCAGTCTTATCTTTAGAGTCAAGTTGGTGCTGGTATTCTAGGTTTTTATCTATCTTACTTCTCACATCTTTAATAGGTTCACCTTCTTCAGGAGACTGGGGATAAGGCTTCCTCACAGTGAACATATTTACAGTAGGAATTCCTTGCTTAGGATCTGATTGTTCATCTCCTTCTCCCATTTGATCAACTAGGGCTTGGGCTACCACACATTTATAGGGAGAATGAGGGATGTTGCAAGTATTACACCAAGGAGTGTTTTCTACATAATTTTTTTTGTTCCTCTTCAATGGATCAAGGGTTTCCTTATACTTTTGGCTCTCCTAGATTTCAGGGATTGGCTTACCATTGTTCCAATTGGTTTTGTATGGGAAATCCCTCAAATTGGGTTGCTTATCAAACCTTTAATTTTGATACTTGTTATCATGGTAACCTCTATCATTCTTATCCATTATAGCAATGAGATCCTTTACTACACTTACTAATTTATCAACCGTGTCATCTTCCTTGACAGATTTACTTGCTTGTCCCTTTTCTTTCCAAAGTTTACTATCATCCCATTTTCTCATCTTTCTTGATGCTCTCCTATTACTTTCAATGTCAATAGCTACTTTATAGGCATCTCTTGGGGTACGTGGGTTCTTGTCCCTAAGTAGGTAAGACATCTTACCATGAGTAGCATTAAATTAATGTGTTATGCATACTTCCTCATCTAACCTTAGAACTTAGAACAAATTGTTCATGACCTTTTGAAACCTATTGTTCAAGTCAACCATGCTCTCATTAAGGAATTATTTGATATTGTTAAATTCATTTATCATATAACCAAATTTCACATGTTCTTTGTATAGTTCCCTAAAATCTTTCACAAATTCATCCCAAGATGCTATGCTATCATTAGGTAAATTTCTAAACCAATCCCTAGCACCTTCAATTAAAGACTAAACAAAAAGCTTCATGATAACATCTTCATTTTTAATTTCAAAATTAGTCATCTTATCTGTAAAATATTTTAAATGTTCCTCACAGGTTATGACATTATTTCCTGTGAATCTAGGGATCTTGTCTCTTACCTCATTTGGGATCATATTTGGATGACCAAGAATGCCATCAAAGAAAAGAGGTCGGTATATGTTCAGTGAAATAGGTATTCTTTGAAAGTTTCCCAAAGCATTGTTCCACTTGGTCCTACTGTACCTCCTTGATTTTGGGTTTGCTAAGGGTCTCCTTGTTTCAGTCCAAAGCTTTGAGTGTTTGGACCAGGACCAACATGTTGAAAATTTGGACCAAAATCATATTGTTGAGTAGCCAAGCCAGCACCACCTACTGGATTTTGTTGTTGCATCCTATTATTAACATGCATGGAACTACTTGCAGTAGTATTAGCATTGGCATGCAAAAATGTTATCCTCATTTTCATGTCAGCAGTAGCAGCCTCTAGCTCTAGCTTTTCTAGCGGCCTAGCTAGATCTTCTTTGGCTTTTCTGGCTTGCTCAATTTCTATGTCAACTTGAGACATTCCTGCAGCTTGGTAACTTTATTTTTATTAGGCTCATTTATGCTAACACCAATAGCCTTTTTCTTACCTTTGTCATATACACCTTTATTTCTTGTTTTGAGCCTTGCATTTTTCTCAATCTCTTGAGGGTGCAATTGTCTAATGACATGTCCTCCTTCTACAAAATCATCTTTAGAATTAGATCTATTATTATTGTTACTTGGAGCTTTCTATGTCAAGGCTTCAAAGTCACCAAAAATGTTTGTGTCTAGACCTTTAGCTTCACTTAAGCTTTTGGCCTTGAGTTCATTTCTTCTTATTTATGTCAAGAGTTATTCTCTCTCAGTTAACAAGTCATGGAGCTCTTGTTCACGCCTTTTCCTTGCATCTTCTATTTCTGACTCTTGTTCATGCTTCTTTTTTCTTGAGGCTATAATTTCTTCTTTTAACTTATCAGAATCATAAGATATAGTTTATGCAGCAGATATCTCTCTAGGTTGTTCTATTGTTTCCTCTGTAAGGAAGAATCCTACATCTACCATCTCTCCTTCTCTGAAAGGATCAAAAGCTATGTCGGGTCTAAGGGTATCTATTGGCCTTAATTGTTCTGCACTCTTAGATGAGGAATATCTTCTCTCAAGGATAGGGGTCTCTATTCTTCCTCTTGAAGTACTTGGGGAATCATGAATTGATCCTCCTCTCTTGGACCACTGTCTCCTTCTAGGTATGTGGAGATCTTCTCCTATATCCTTTTTTATGATTAGCCTTATAATAATACTTGGTGCTCCTTTGTTGAATCATTTTAAATTAGACAAAAATTTTCAATATACAAATCACACTGGAATGCACAGAGTTAGATTTGCCACCCACAACTAGTATGGGAAAGTATCTAGGTTTTGAACATAAAATGGAGGAATAAAGGGTTATTTCTTATGAACTTTGAAACTAAATTGATAACACCCACTTCTCTTAAATATTCCAAGTAACTCAGAACTAGATCAAAAGATCATTTGAAAAAGGCTACACTAGAAGAACTAGAACAGACTAAACATGTGATATTTCAATCAATCCCCAACAGAGTCACCAATTTTTTAGTATGACTCGGATGGGAAAACTCAATCTGAAATTTTATTTAACATTTAAAATAACACCAGAGATTTTCTAAAAATCTCAACAAGAGTGTTTCAGCTTTATCTCCAGTAGAGTTGCCAATTTGTTATAGCTTTTTCTTGCAGAATCTTAATACAACACCCCTGCTTGACTCTTAGACTCCCAATTATTGATTCATGCAAGTAAAAGTCTAATTAATGATGATTAATCCTCCTTCTTTGAGCTCCGTAGACTCAGGCAGGTGTACCTTTTTTACATTACTATTCCTCATTAACTTTATTAGTGGATTAAGGGCTACACTTATTTTCCTATTTCTTTTTACTGTAACAACTGATAGAACATCTTGTAAATTACTATGATCTATTTAACACAGAGCTTAATAAGCCTAACCATGAAATCAACAAAAGAAAATAACAGTGAGACAAGGATTCTCATCCTTCTTCTTTTTAAAGTCCTTGACTTAGGAAGGTTAACCTAATGATTCTCTCTTCAAGGAATCAACAAATTGAATTGTAATCCTTAATACAACTTTTTAAACATGTATATTCTTGATAACAGAAATATAAATGATTGTTTATGTTTGAGATTGATGATGATAACTACTTAGTAAAACCTATACCAGTGCCTAATCCCAGGCAAAGATTCAAATGAAATATATATCCACAGAAATCAATTAATGGAAACACACATGAAGCCTAGATAGAGTGCCTTACCAAATATCTTCTCATTCCCACACCCATGTATCAAATTCTCACAGTAATATCTAGACCTCTGGTACTACTTATAAGATTTACTACCTCCTTGAAATAAACTTACAAATAATAGAATAGTTACCTTATAACTAGTATGTTGAAAATGCCTTATAGATTAAACATACAAGAGCATAAATAGGAATACAAGAAGACAACATGGATCTAAAACAGGGAATTCCACTGTATTTTATTAATATATTTCTATTTCAATACATTCAGAAGGACAGAGAGCTTAAAGAACTAGAAAAAAATGAGAAGTCTACCTTGTAATATTTAATTCATCACCCTTTACAACATGTTACATATTTCTATATATAGAGCACTAGCCATCTTGGAATCCTTAAAGATCAAGGATGCAACAAGCTTTAGATGGCAAGGCTAAACCTAAAAGTGCTAAAAGAAAAAAATTCATTTAGACCATCAGTCAATGGAAAAGCACTTTAGTAGAAAATATGATTTGATTTCAAAGTCTTTGGGAGTTGGCACCTTTGTCCACACATATTCTAGGTAACCTCTTTAAGTTATTGTGAGACTTAGTGACCACCAATACAGGCTAACTTACACAAGCCTTGCTGACAATTACCCTTCTAGTGCTCATTAATCAGGTGCCAGGTGTCACTCTATTCTTCATCCAATATATCCAAGTCAATCTTTGTGGCTTTATTTTTCTTGGGCTTGGTGATGTTGTCCCATTCTGTCACTTTTTCCTTTGAAGGCCAATTAAAGCTCTGAATACTCTGTAATTGTGCCTTTTGCCTATCCCATCTGGCATCTGTTATAATCTTAACATTTGTTACAAACTTAATGAAGTTTGTTTCTACTTTTAAAGCTTCATCTAAGGTCTTATTAAACCTATCCATATCTATGACATTGGAATATTCTATAAATGCATCTTTAATAGGCAGGCGAGTGTCAAACTCACTTCTCCACTCTTCCACTGATTTAATCTTGTCATCTTCTCCCTTAACTAGAGGAATAAATATATTGTAATCCGGGCCAAACATGTTGATCCTGGCCTGTATCTGATTTTCTTTTCCTTTAAAGAAAGACAATGTTTCTCCAGTTTGCTCAATTTCTTCTCTAACCTGACAGACAATCTCAGGGAGATCTACCCTATGTGGCTGCAATGCTCCCAACTTTTCAAATAGTGATGCCCTTCCTGACCAAGTGCCAAAGTAAGGATTCAGGGTTGTAATGTGGTTGTTGACTTCTATCTCTAAGTTAGGTAGCTTTCTATAATCATTATGTGCCAATTCAACTTTACTTTTCAAGACATTTATCTTGTGTTGTAAGATCTTCCATAAGGCTTCTAAAGCCACTTTATTCTGATCTTTATCCACTTTCTCTGTTTCAAGTGGAAAATCTTCTATGGTCTCAATTTGAGCTTCCACAACTTGTTTGGGTGGAGAAGGGATAGTCTTAGGGGCCTCTTGTGTCTTTTTTATTAACTCCTCTACTTTCCCTTCTAATGACTTGATTTTAATCAAGCATACTTCCCTATCCTTTACCATAGAACTTGATTCATCAAAAATCTCCTGGTACCTTTTTGACATCTACTCTATTTTGGCCTCATTGAGGTGTGAAAAATGGGTAAGATCCTGAGATGTATCCAATTCACCACTATTTTGGATAGACCAAATGATCTTATCCCCGTCCATCTTCTCTTGCACATTGATCAAGGAAGGTTTTTGTGTCTTGGGTGTTAGAGACCACATTGCCAAAGTTTGGGACCGTGGATCATATCCACATCCTGTGATCATGTCTCCAATTTGTGTCTTAGAAGATAGGTTTGCATTAGGTTTCCTTCTGATCTGATCAATTATAAAGGAAGAGGCTAGATCCCATCCTTCTATAAGTAGAATCCCACTAGATTTGACTATTTTCCTATCTTTTTCTGGTGTTATAGTTTCTGATTTAGGATCATAAGCCTATACGGTTTGTAGGGCTTCATTTGGAAATGAATCACCCTCTATTAACTATAAATGTTACCCTACCTCTTGCTTATTTATCCAAATCAAGAAATCCTTGAACTCCTTTTTTTTCATGAAAGCATCATCACTTAAGAACTTTTCTTGATGCAGCTCTCTTTCATCTGGGCATAGCAGAAGGGGTAATTCAACTTCCTCTTGTACATCCCCTTTTAATTTCTTCCCTTCTCTGATGGTTTTTCTTAGTTGTTGGTCATACATCCTGTCACCAATGATTAAGGCACTTTTTCTATCTTTCCTTTTCTCTTGTGCCCTTGCAAGAGAAAGCTCCCCTAATTCCACTCTCTATTTTTTCTTTAGGGACTCATTAGTGACTTTAGTTTCAGGTACCTCTGTAAGATCTACTTCTATATTTTTCTCTATACCAGGTGGCTAATCCATGGGAGGAGGGATATGAATTGAATAACCTCCCTCACTATCTTCTTCATATTCTAAGGAGGAATGCTTCCCAGGGCCTCTTTCTTTGTCTTCAATTAACCCTTTGAGTTGATTATACAATGTATTGTAAGACTCCATCAATTATGTGAGTCTTTCAAGATAGGGTACTCTTAGAAAGAAACCCCCAAAGGGAATCCCTTTTTTCTTTATTTGTTTCTCTAGGTTTAATAAATCCTGGTATTGGTCAGCCCTTCTTGCCACTTCATCATCTTCCATGATGTTTCTTATCAATTCTTCCTCTATACACTCCTCATGCTCTTTTATGTTATGCTTGGAGTCAAAAGTTTATTTTCACTTTTGATGAAACCCTCTGGGTCTATTTACCTATACATGGCCACATTCATTCTGTATTGACCCAACCATTTTCTCATTGAGTCCATGGCTCTTTTCCCACTTATAAAATTATAAACTTTAAATTTCCTGGGTGTAAATGTACCCTTCCTATGGGGAGCCAAATGCTCTTTATCAATCCACATTGATTTCCAAGTGAATTCCATTACAGCTATCCTGGGAGGCACATATTGTGGAAGTATGTGTGGTGGCTGGGAACATCCATAAACCCTTATTAAAGTAAAGGTTTTCTCAAAATAAAAATCTCTCTAGTTATGGTCTCTTGGCCATTTATCCACAAATTTACAAGGTCTAAGAAGTTGTAGTACCTTGATTGGAAATATTGTCATATTCACACCTAGCATACCTAAAATAGGACATGCAATCCAATTCTAAAATGTGTAAAACTCATTTTCATTGGAGGTGTAATTCCAAACCCTAAGCCAGAGTTGTACAGGGTTTGGTTGGCCACAAAAAAATACCCTATTCCTCAAATCCTATGTGTCCATGATATTGACATTAAAGTACAAGATCAAATGTATTAAAAGAGAGTAATGCATGAATTTAGGGTTGAGCTTTGTACATATATGATGTAGTCAAGCTCAGAGAATCCAAGAATGGACTGTCCAAACTTGCAGCCAAACAACACTCACAGAAGAAACAACACATAACAAGATATAAAAATATCAAATTTATATCATCTCAATAATTCAATTACATACAACATGTCAGGCTGTAAGGCCTTCCCGGTTAGGGCTAATTACATCAATAATTTAATAAGATATCGTAGGATCCAACTATCTATCCTATAGCTAAGTGGAAGAAACCAGATCTGAACTTGTGCTCACAAGCCACCAAGCAATCTACAATCCATGTCTACCCACTTACAACTATCTGCAATAGCTTACAATCCTTCAGCTTATTCGCTTCTCCCCACAACTCCCCCAAACTATGAATAATGAAACAAATATATACAAGAGTCCACCAAAGAAGTCGGTGCTCAAAACCATAAGAGAGACCCAGACTTAGGTCCATAAAGATCCCAATGAGAGACCCCACATTAATTAAAAAATGGAAATTAAATGGAGAAGTCAGCCAGATCAGGATAAACATTTCAGGAAGATGATCACTGAAAAACAACAACCGTCGATAAGAACATACCCGAGGATCAAGAAACCTGTCGGTGAACACAAAACCACCATAGCAACTGAAACCCGTCGGTGAGAACAAGACCATCACAATGACTGAAACCCATCGATGAACACAGAACCACCAAGAAAATAGGTAACCTGAGAAAAAGAAACAAGCATGTCCAAGAAATAGAACCCGAGCAATAGAGAACAAGCAAAAGAACAAAAGCAAACATCTTTTTGGTTGAGAAGGATTGCCAAGAATCCTAGGATGCTCCTGCATCAATATATCAATAAAACCTTGATGCATTTTATCGATAACATACTGAATGTAGTCATAAACAGTATTAATATGTGAATTTTGCAAATCCAAAATGATCATCAAAAGGTCTTTAGACAACTTCTCACTGCCCTCATCTACTCCCAAAACCCTACACAGCCCATAAGCAATGTATTTCATGTAGAAGCTTAAATCCTTGTAAAAATAAGGTGCAGTAGAACCTGTTATAGAAACTATGTAATTCCTATTTGATTTAGGCACATGGGCCTGGATTAACCTGCTGACAATGGTTGTTTCCCTGACATATTTACTCTGCAACTTTGTTAAGTCAATCTCAGTGGTACAATGATGGTATATGTTGAAGGCTTTCATAAAAATGCCCTATCTAAAGTAGCTAGAGTTTTTCCATCACTCTTATTAATATTTTTAGAGAGAGATCCATACTTTTTAGCCACCTCAATTAACAATTATGTATCTACAAAGATGTCAGGGACTATCAACTTTGCTAACCCTAACTTCTAGGGGTTTGATATAGGAATTGAATTATCCTAATTGCTATAAAAATAATTGAAAAGATAATACTTAGAAACCCGTGGATTTCTAGGGTCTCTACAATTTTCCATATCATCAGTAAAGATTTCATCATTTACCTTTTTTCCTTGACTAGTCCCAGGCATTAGAGCCACAAATTCCTCAGAATAGTTTCTCTTTCCTTTCTGGTCATCCTCTACATCTTTACTTGCTCCACTAGTTGAAGCTCCAGTCATGGTTGATCGGCTCATCTTCCCTGACTCTAAATATTCCACTGAAACAATTCTGCTCTCAAATAATATTCCTTGCTGTAATTTCCCTTGAAAATCACACAATTCTCTACTTCTGAACACTCTAAAACTTATGTAATATATTGGCTCTATAACTCTGAAAAAATTTGCAAACTGAAATGCATGAAAGATATGCCTATTTATCACTGAGAAATCAATGCACCAGTCTTGTCAAGGGTTTGGAAAACTTCATTCATTCACTTGTATTTTAACTTTGCGTACCTTGCCATCAATTCTCTCCCTAGCTGTAGCACTTGAAGTTGACATGTGATCAATTTTGTATAAGCCAATTGGGACAGTTATGAGTGCTTTTCTCAATTTTAAAACCTTATTCTATACAAAAAATACTTACACTAGATATGATTGGCTCGTATTATCACAACTTAGCAGGTTTCATACATGCTATCAGGATCTCTTTCCTCTAATAGGCCAGTCTTTTTACATCATGGCATGAGAAAAACCCTTGTGATTTTACCTTACTCTTACCATGGTTCTCCTAGCAATTACACAACTGTTCTATCTCCTAATTGTTGAGAGTTAGCTTCAACTCAACTTATGCTACAAGATCTAGCGCAAGCCGCATGATCTCTTCTTGATCAACGGTGACCTCCAAACCATTAGACAGTTTATTTAACCCTTGTTATGTTTAGTGACTCTGCAACTAAAGCTTAAGAATAAATCTATTTAAACCTTGAGTCTTTCTAGATATCATGCGACTAACCAAGTCTCTAAATATCTAATCACCTTAACTAACCATGGATTTACTCTGAGATCATGCACATACCGCTAGATTTGAGTTCAATCAACGGTTCAGATCTTTCATGACTTAATCTTTCTTTAACTTAACCTCAAGTGGTTTAGAGACCTCGAGACTATTCAATCTCCAAATTGTGGAAAGTTTCACTTTACCTTGGGTTTACTCTGAGATCTTACAAACATCATAGATCTCCTTAGTCACTTGTACACATGTCTCAATCTGAGCATACTATCTCTTGATCAAACTTTGTGAGTTTACTTAGCGATTTAATGCTAGCCCTTAGACCCTTTCTCAATCTACAATCGACGTTAAATCTCACAAGCTTTATGTACTTCTTCAAATCCTTCTGAGCTCACATACAAACCCTTGATTTCCTTTTGATCTGATGGTCTGTGATGAATCTCGAAACTTATCACTTAACTTATCTTTCATTTCATGATTAAACACTATCCACAGGATCAACCAAGCATCTACAGTTATCGCCATATCTCTAGAAAATTAATGACATTATCAAAATGTTGTGAGACTAAGCACCAACCACTCATCTGATGAAATATCAATGGTCCTTACTTAATCTCATGAGTTTTAATTTAACCCCGGCTATATTCACAGATCTTGCAACTGAGAAAATAAAACACCCATGCTTTAACCTCGGTAAGATTAAGAGATTACACGAATAAAAGAAACTTAAAGTCGCCAAGTGATTTATTAACTTATGGGTATATTAGGAGACTTCATGCCAACCACAGATCCAACCAAGATCGACTGCCCACGTTTAATATCGCAATCCTTGAGAGAATATTCTTTCCTTCATGAGATTAGCGACCAAACCTTGTGCTAAGTCTCCAAACAAAGAGGAATATTTGGAAATGCATAAGAGATTAAGCGACTGACTTAAAACATGAAAAAGGGCACATGACTTAAAATAACATAAGTTGCTTGAAAAATTAACTTCAAAATAGAACCAAGCTACGAAGAAATGATAAGGGAAAAAATGACCAAGAGTTTAGGGTTTTAAACTCTTTTTACACTCATTGCTAGGAAATCGACACTTGCAGGAAATTTTTTAATGGAACAAATGAACAGAGCTTGACACTTTCAGGAAAAATTGACACTGGGAATCCAAAAAATTTAGCACAACTCATAAAACCATAAATACACACAACAAGACCTAGGAATAGACCCTAGTACAATATCTTATTATTATTTTTAATTAAGACATAGGAATAGACCATGGTATATTTACTCTTGTAGGGAAAATTTAGCGAATTGATTAGCCTAAATGATTAAAATAATATTATGTGTTCCTCAAAAAACCAAATCCCCACAAAATCAAACCCAAAAAATATCTGAGTGTTACCATCAAAGTGTTAGCATACGATTGTTAGCATGAAAGTGTTAGCATCTGAGTGTTAGCATCAAAGTGTTATCATTTAAGTGTTAGCACTTAAGTGTTATCATTTAAGGTTTATGAGGATAGAAGAAAAAATTATTTTACCACTGAGAAATTTTCAAGTAGGAAACTTAAAGAATATATCAATTAAATGAAAATCTAATCATCAATAAAAGAGAAACCATTTTCATATAATAAGGCATGAAGAATTGATATTTTGTAAAATGTAAGAATGCAACCCTGAAGGTTTGGTGATCATTGGAAGCCAAGTGTTTAGTTGAGAGGGTTAGTGTGCATGGTACCATGTATTCGAACTGATGATTTCTTTAAATGAGGATATGTTTTTCTGATGGAATTTGTTAAGAAATGTTGAACATAGGGTGAATGGACTTTCGCTTGAGTCTAGAAGTGAAGGTAGAGTAGATTTTGAAAAAGCCCTAGTTTGAGAGGCCTAAAAGTAAGGTTTTGTTATATGGGATAACAAATTAGGATGGAAGTCATGAAAAGCTTGAAAATAATTTGTTTGGGATCATAACACAAGACTGCATTGGGGTTTGAAGTGTTGGGAAGGAGTATTACAAAGGGTTGCTTTGTAAATATGGGATAATTAACCTTATTTGAAGGTTGTAGGGTATTGGTCCAGAGAGTCAGCCCAAAGGAACAATAGATGAATTTGAGATATATTACAGTCATAGTGTACTTTAAAATGAGTATCAAGATTGAGAAACTTAAAACATCTGCTACAAATTTTAATAATCGTTCTGCAAATCTGCACAAACTGACAATTTCAAAAGAATCCTACCATGAACGTTCTCTCTTGAAAATTGTGCTTCCTTTAGAGTACTTCAATCTGAAATGACACACAAATACGTACAAAGCCTAAAACAAAGGCACAGATAAAACTCCCTACAAATGTCACCTTCCAAAGAGAAGTTCCTGCTTCCACTTCCGCAGTTGAGGAGGGATTCGAGCTATGCAGGGGAAGAGAAATGGGTGGGCGCTG
The DNA here is from genome assembly GCA_018584345.1 of Thuja plicata. NCBI lineage: Eukaryota > Viridiplantae > Streptophyta > Pinopsida > Cupressales > Cupressaceae > Thuja > Thuja plicata. The sequence continues at coordinate 2,652,671 of MU224874.1, read as the reverse complement.
AGAATTTTTTGAAATGGTGGGTATGTCACTATGAATATCACTCATAAAAATGTCGCTTATGTAAATGTAATTTTGTATAAGTGACATTTGTCATTTATACTGATGTCACTTCTATAGATGTAAAATAATAGATATTTCATTCGGACATTTGTATAAGTGTCGTTTAAAATAACTGACATTTGTATAAGTGCCATTGAAAATAACTAAAATTTTGTATAAGGGACATTTATAGATGTCGCTTATTGCAATATCGTTTATATAAATATAATTTTTAAACACTATTTGTATAAATGACAATGATGTAAGTGACATTTTTAAGTGACAAATTTATAAGTGACACTTATATATACGTCTCTTATAGAAGTGTCACTTATCAAATGTTTCTTATACATAGGTTACTTGTACAGATGTTGCAACATTCATATAAGTAACCTTTGTATAAGTAACACTTTTATACACAACTTTTTCTGTTAAGTGCCATTTAAAATAAGTGCTAGATTTATAAACAAAGAAAAAATCTCAAGGGGGGGCTCCTTCCAATGCTTTTTAGTGTAACCATAAATTTTGATCTATTATCAACATCTTGTTGGATGGGAAAATATATTTCAAATCGGTAGTAATTCTGACTTTTCTAAAAATCAACAATCTAAGACAAATCATCGCTAGGTGTGGCTATGAGCGGTGTAGGGGGATTGGTTATATGATATTTCGAATGATTAAGCATCAATATAGAATACATAATCATTGACAACCCAATGAAAGCTTGAACAACATCCAAAAGACCTTCAATATAAAGGCCACAAAGCCTTTGTATCCCTAGTACACCATCTTATTATTATTTTTAATTAAGAGATAGGAATAGACCATGTTATATTTACTCTTGTAGGAAAAATTAGTGAATTGATTAGCCAAAATAATTAAAATGATATTATGTGTTCCTCACAAAATCAAATCCCCACAAAATCAAACCCTGACAAAATCTGAGTGTTAGCATCAAAGTGTTAGCATACGAGTGTTAGCATCAAAGTGTTATCATTTAAGTGTTAGCATTTAAGTGTTATCATTTAAGGTTTAGGAGGATAGAAGAACCAAATATTTTACCACTAAGAAATTTTCAAGTAGGAAACTTAAATAATATATCAATTAATTGAAAATCTAATCAATCAATAAAAGAGAAACCATTGTCATATAATAAGGCATGAAGAGTTGATATTTTTTAAAATGTAGGAGTGGAGCCCTGAAGGTTTGGTGACCATTGGAAGCCAAGTGTTTGATTGAGAGGGTTAGTTTGCATGGTATCATGTATTTGAACTTATGATTTCCTTAAATGAGGATTTTTTTTCTGATGGAATATGTTAAGACATGTTGAACACAGGGTGAAGGGACTTTTGCTTGAGTCTAGAAGTGAAGGTAGAGCAGATTTTGAGAAAGCCCTAGTTTAAGAGGTCTAAAAGTGAAGGTTTGTTATATGGGATAACAAATGAGTATGGAAGCCATGAAAATCTTGAAAATACTTTGTTTTGGATCATAACACAAGACTGCATTAGGGTTTGAAGTGTTGGGAAGGAGTATTACAGAGGGTTCCTTTGTAAATAAGGGATAATTAACCTTATTGGAAGGTTGCACGGTACTAGTCTAGAGAGTCGGCCCAAAGGAACAATAGATGAGTTTGAGATATATTATAGTCATAGTGTACTTCAAAATGAGTATCAAGATCTAGAAACTTAAAATGTCAGGTACAAATTTTAAGAATCGTTCTGCAAATCTGTGTACAAATTGATAATTTGAAAAGAATCCTACCATGAATGTTCTCCCCAAAAAATTGTGCTTCCTTCAGAGTAATTCAATCTGTAATGAAACACAAATACCTACAAAACCTCAAACAAAGGCACAGATAAAACTCCCCACAAATGCCACCTTCCAAATAGAAGATCATGCTTGTTTCACTTTTGCAGTTGAGGAGGGATTCGAGCTATGCAGGGGAAGAGAAATGTGCGGGTGCTGGGAATTTTTTGAAATGGCGGGTATGTCACTATGAATATCGCTCAAACATATGTCGCTTATGCAAATGTAATTTTGTATAAGTGTTATTTGTCATCTATACTGATGTCATTTCTATAGATGTAAAATAATGGACATTTCGTATGGACATTTGTATAGGTGTCATTGAAAATAATTGACATTTTGTATAAGGGACATTTATAGATGTCGCTTATTGCAATTTTGTTAATATAAATATAATTTTCAAACACTATTTCTATAAATGACAATGGGTTGATCCCACAATAGTGGGTTACACTTTTTTGGAGGAAGGAATTCCTCACGAAATCTGTGAGGGGGATGATTTAGTCAAGTACTTTCGATAGAAGGTACCTTATTGTTTTGATCAAAAAATTCTTAGTTTCGATTGAAACTACCTTTTTTTCTTAGTTTTCATCAAAACTAACTCAGTTAGTTTTGATCGAAACTAACTAGTCAAAATTTTGCTATGTTTTTTACCCATATGCATGTTAAACTAAGAAAGTACTTTTGATAGAAAGTAGTTTCGATCGAAGATCAAAAATAATTAGTTTCAATCGAAAATAATTAGTTTTGATCAAAAATACTTTCTATCGAAAGTAGTTTCTATCAAAACCCCAAAAATTGAGGCCATCTACAAAGGCTAACAACAATATGCAGTTTTCATGGCTTCGGGGCTCAAGCGTGGGGCTCAAATGGAAGAATAGGGACACCTCCTTTTGCATCGCACAAGTACTCTAAATGAGATTTCTAACAAATATAGATTTGACAAATTTTGAATTAATTAGGTCTATGTATTTTGACGCACATCGGATGTAGGTTTTTTATCGAATATAAACGTCCAGGTTTGACGTTCAATGAAAAATAGTAGAAAATAGAAAAAAAAGGTTGAAAAATAACAGTGCCCTCTGGCTTCGAGTCTTCTTTCTATCAAAAAAAATTTCAATTTTGATAAATACACAGCAAGTTATCAGCTACACAGTCAAGGTATGTCAAAATTATGGTTAACTCTACTTCAAATGTCCATAAAATATACAATAATCATGATAATGTCATCAAACCAATTGCATTCCCTCCGTATCGATGTTACAAAACCAAATTCAAAAGAAGTGCATTGATATCTATTTTAGAAAAAAAGTTATGATGTATGAAGTCATTGTACCTTTTTGAAAATGACGTTTTCAGCAACATAGTAGTTTTAGTGGGAGAAAAAAAACCATTAAAATCAATTCAGAAAAATATATATATATATATATTTAGAATCTAGATAGAAAATCCTAAAAGACTCTAGTTTACTTCATCTTCCGATTTCAAATAGTTTAACGACAATATGCACCCGAATGTGAAAGTTTTTTTCAAAATGTAGACTTCAATGTCCGTTTAGGCAAAAAAAGTGTAACCCACTATTGTGGTATCACCCAATGATATAAGTGACATTTTTAAGTGACACTTATATAGATAACAAAAATGTGGCTTATAGAAATGTCATTTATATAGATATTACTTATATATATGTCTCTTATATAAGTGTCACTTATCAAATGTTGCTTATACAAAGGTCACTTATATAGATGTTGCAACATTCATATAAGTAACCTTTGTATAAGTGACACTTTTATACACAACTTTCTCTGTTAAGTGCCATTTAAAATAAGGTCACTTATACAGATGTTGCAACATGCATATAAGTAACCTTTGTATAAGTGATACTTTTATACACAACTTTCAGACTTGCACGGGGTCTTGTCATTCCACCAAAACAAGACACACCATCTAGTCAGGAAAAACACTCTACAGAGTGCTCTGCACCATCTAGTCAGGCACAACACTTTGTAGAGCGCTCTGCACCATCTAGTTAGGCACAACACTCTGCAGAGTGCTTTGCATCATCTAGTCAAGCACATCATAGTTCACAGCACTTTGTACCCACAGATCAGTCTACAGCTACAGATCCAGGTATACGGGTTGTTGATGTACACATCACAGCTGAGGGCCTAGACACATTTGATGAGCAGTTGCGCGGGTTGAGTCAGGTGGACTCTAGCAGTGATGTTGGATCATTTATGCAATTGTTATTTCCTCCTGGTGGTTCAGGCTATACAGGATTCCCCTCCCAACTACTCACACCCCTACACTCTTCATTACTAGAGACGTTTAGGACTGAAGGTGGTGTGGGTGATGTTTCTTCGGTTGACGATATGATGGTGCAGCACCCTAATGATCCTCTTGGTCCTGAGACCCAAGTATATAAAGTTTTCTTTCAACTCCTTTCCGTGAGTTTTAGTGAATAATTAATTGTAGATGTGTGTATTGATGTTTGTTCAATGTATAATATTTTGCAGGCACAGTTAGTAGAGCACATTACCTCTAGTGTGGGCTCAGAGCATCTTCATATGACACCTACTAGTGGTCAAGTAAGTTTTAAATATACATGTAGGTTTAAGCATGTATGTATATACTTGTACTTTACATAATATATTACTATGCACATGTATATATGTTACGAACTATTGTACTAAATTTGCAGGAGTCAGTTGTTGCTTCACAGCCAGAGGATGCTTGTGACACTCGGGAAGAGCACATTACCTCCAGTGTTGGCTTAGAGCATCTTTATTGAAGAGATTCAGCAAATGTGACACCTTAGTGTGGTCAGGTAAGTTTTAAATATATGTAAGTTTAAAAATGCATTTATAATGTTTCAAGTATTTTAGATTAATATTATTATATATACATGTAAGTTTAAATATACATGTGCATTTATATTCGCAGGGATTAGTTGTTGCTTCACAGCCAGAGGATGGTCATGGCAGTCGGTCAGAGGGTTGCTCTGTTCGCATGCGCCTGTATGACTCCCTAGTTTAGGACATGTTGTATAGATCTTTGATTTGAGACTCATTATATATGTCATTATTATATGTTTGATATTTTCAATTTATGATTCAAGAAATTTATTTATTAGATGATTAGCTGATTTGATTAGATGGTTTCATTTGATTAGATGTTATGATTTGATTAGATGATTTCATTGGGTTTGATATTTTTAGTTCATGATTCGAGACATATATTTATTAGTTGATTAATTGATTTGATTAGATGGTTTCATTTGATTAGATGTTATGATTTGATTAGATGAGTTCATTGGATTAGATGGTTTCTTCAAGTTCAAGTAACTTTATCCTCGTTGCAGTATAACGCAGTAAATAATAACAAACTCCTATATTTCCACGCTCAACAATCACTGCAAAGACATCTCCTGCAAAATAAATTTATATATATATACAGGTAAGATATTAAAATTTACTTAGTTCAATCTATAGATCTATCTATCTATCTAAATATATACCAATTTTGACCAAACCTGAGATATGATCATAATCAGTAGAAATCAAAGGAACATCATCGAAGTTTTAACATTCATCTCTATCAAATGTATCAGTAACAACTAGTGGCACTAGATTCCATGCACCTACATATCAACGGTCTTGATTGATGCATTCCTCATAATTGTTAGCAATGCAGTGACAACAAAAGCATGAGTAGTCCCTAGTGTTCAACATCTAATTGCGATAATTCGTACTCATGACTGAATGCAAAGATCACGTCCTTTCTATCCGCTTGCAACCATGCATAATTTTTCTATCCACACCTGAACAAATGCATATAATATTACATTCTATAAATATAATTTGAATAAAGAATGTACATAAAAAATTTAAACACTTGAATAACTTAAAAATGTGTGCATACCTTTTATCTCCCAGAATTTTCTGTGGTACTTCTTGAGTCACTCCTGATGACGTGTCAATCTCATTTGGTGTGAAATGTTTCTTGCGCCATTCAACAACATCATGAGCATTTTTATATGAACCCCCTTATAATTCATTTGATACTTTCATATAGCACGTTTGATGCAAGCTCCAGCACCATCATGTTCACCTTTTCCATGTCCACTCTCAAAGAAACTCCAGACATGTGGTGTATTTTCATTACGATGATATCTACATAGTGCATAAAATGGTTTGGATGATTTTAATTGTGCAACATATCCATCTAACCAAACATAATATTTATCAATTTTTATACCTCTTTCTTTCAAATTTGCAAAAAATATCTTGAAGCAGTGTTCTACATAATGAATGTCATGCTCTCTATCATCACTTATATAAAAATGATATTCCTTCTTGATGACCCGTGCTTCAAATGTGCTCTAAATACCATCCAAATCTAATTGTGCATGTCGATAACACACATGTACCATAATAGTAATTTGCTCTGAAAAATAGTATTATGATTGAATTGCCTTTTGATGAACAAGGAATAGTTTTCTGCAAAATCAACAACTGATACAATAGTTCCAAGTGGGAAATTGTCTCTCAGTTTTTGGAATTGTTGTGCTTGCCCCTTTGCAAAAAAAGCATGATCAGTGTAGGGTTGAATCAATTTTTTAAATTTTTCCATAAATACTCCAACATTTATCTCCTCTCCAATATATTCTAACCTTTTGGATTCTTTCCCAAATTTTATTTCATTCTTTACATATTTGTAACTCTTGCAATTTACCATCTTTGTTACATCAATGTTTTTATTTTTCAAAGGAAAAAGAGTCAAATCAGCA
>MU224874.1:2628828-2645987 GCA_018584345.1 Thuja plicata | reverse complement strand
ATTCTTTACATATTTGTAACTCTTGCAATTTACCATCTTTGTTACATCAATGTTTTTATTTTTCAAAGGAAAAAGAGTCAAATCAGCACATGTTTGACATATTCCTTTTATGCAATTTATTTGTCCATCCACATCATCTCTTTTCTCACATAAAATGGATGAGATGAACCTACTTCGTCTACTAGGAGGAGTATTTTCAAAACCAAAAGTGTCTTCTACAAAATTTTGAAAAACTTGATAGTGGAGATCAAATTCAATATGATAACAACAACAAGTATCAAACACTTTGTTTGTCCTAATATAATATGGCTTCTATCATTCAAACAATGTTTTCCCAATCTTTATATTAGGATTTGAACTAAAAAATGACACATACATTTCATGTTGTGTTGTGTCCAACCAATGATTCATATGATATTCATATTGATTCGCTAAAATTCTATGTCTGATAACATCTCTACTATTTGATGAAGGACATGTATTATCATTCCAAAATAATGTGACCAAATTCTTGATTCCTCCATCAATCCTATCAATTTGAGGAGCTCTACACATGATTGCCCAATTGCCTTCCAATGTGCTATCATCCAAAAGTATTCTCCTATTAACATATTGTGATATTGTTTTCCTACTAAAACCAATCTAAGATGAAACTGAAGATATTTGTGTTTTTTGGAGCATAGTGTTACCTAAAATTGGATGTCAACATAAATTTTCTTATAATGGTCTTATCTTTAGTTCAAGATCGCTTCCCTACCTGGTTCAAACCTTTCCTAAGATTTTCAATCATATTAGTTTGAATGTCAGCAACTTTTATCTTCTTTGATGTTGTGTCTACACCCAAAAATTTTAATGCCCCTTCCAACTTTTTGTTTATAAGTACAACTGAAAGCAATTGGGCTTGTTCAAGTGTTTCTAAATTATCAAATTTAGCCAATATTTCTCTTGCTATCATATTCATTGACCTCTTCATAGCAAGACTTAAGGGTTGAACATTAGCAAGTGATCACACATTCTCCACATCAATTGTAAGTAAATGATCTAAGTTTCTATAATTAACATTTCTCTTTATAGTTTGAGCTAAATTTATAAGTTCATCCATACCAGCAAGAGCACATGATCCTGAACCTTCTCCAACATCAATTGCTTGAGCTTCCGTAAGGAGTGATCCTGACCCTTCTTTAATGTGCAATTCTTCGACTTGACTTGACCCTCCTACTTCAGCTTGTCCTTCACCTTCTTTAGTTTTAAGATAATATGTCAATGCAGCTTCACGATTTCTTTGTTCGGTACCAGGTGACCTTTTTATAGCATATTTACATTGTCTTCCCTTCTTGTTCCCCATTTCTTCTCTTCAAAAAATGTCTTCCAAAAGATCAGCAACAAAAATTCTTTTCTTCAAAAAAATACTTTGGTATAATATTTCTCCTCTCCAAAAGTATGCCTTCGAAAAAAATAGAAATAACAATCCTTCTCCAAAAAATGTCTTTTGTAAAAGTTGATCAATAATAGAAAAAGCGAATTCACATATTGCAATTCAGTAATAAACTGAAAAGAAAAAACATTACTTTTATACCATTCTAAATTTTAAAAAAAAAAAATCAAAATGGCCAACGTAGTTCGCGTGAAGTAGTACCCAGGTAAAATTCCAACGGGGTTATTCTCATCAGACTTTTCACACAGGGGTCTACACGCGAAGACCCCTAAATTGAAAATTTGTCCTGAGAAAAAAAAATCTCTTAAAAAAAGGTCTTTCAAAGCCTAGGACAAGGACCAAATCAAATACTTTTCTGAAACACATGATGCCAAATGATGTAATTTAGAACAAGCTTTCTAATGAATATAATTTTAATATATATTGAGTTCATTATCATTTTCAAATATTACTTTAACTAAACATAGGTTGTTTCCTCATTTAACGACCTGTCTCTTCAAGGCTTTGAAAAAATAGTAAATTACAAAAAAAATTATGAAAAATATGTAAGAAAAGAGTATTTGTGTTACCTTTCTATTAAAAAAAAAAAAAAAAATTGATATATAGAGATCAAGTTAGAGTGATCCAAGTGACCTTATGTCTAAATTATAGTTACTATCACTTTAGAACTTAATAAACTATGAAATATTGACCCAAAATGAATGAAACCAATTGCATCCTCTAGATATTGATGTTACAAATATAATCTCGAAAGAATTACATTGTTATCATATTTTTTTTTTAAAGTTATGCTGATCCAAGTGACAGCCACTTCTTAAAAACACATTTTTTTCACACATACCACTTTTCGAAGGGGAAGGAAAAATGAATTTTAATATTTCTTAAAAAATATATATTTAGAAACTAGAAAGAAAATGCTAAAAGACCCTATTTTACATCATCTTCAAATTCCTAATAGTTTTGCGGCAATAAGTGTTCGAAAGTGAAGTTTTTTCTCAGAATGTTGATCTCTGTGTCAAAGTTGGCCAAAAAGTGGGACACACTATTGTGGGACCACCCTTACACTTGTATTGAAGCAAGAAATAAACAAATTTTGTTTATCTTCAACAGGACTATGAGCCCTTTTCTTTTCTATTTCACCTTGTTTACTCTAAAATTCTGAAGCATAATGTCCAAATTTATTGCAATGAAAGCATTGGACATTCCTTTTACTATTGTCTCCCCATTACTTCTACCTCTTCCTCTTCCTGCTCCTCTGAAGTTGCTACTTCTTCCTCCGAATTAATTTCCTCTTCCTCTAGAATTACTAGATTCACCTTTGTATTCATTCTTATTATTATCATCATTTTTATTATGATTCTTGAAGAATGTGTTTGTTTTTTCTCTTATATTTTCTTTAGAGGAAAATTTTTTCTCTAAGATTTCTTCATTACTTCTCATTATTGCTTCAATAGTTAACAAATTCCACTTAATTCATCAATTTTCATGCTTGAGAGATCCTTAGATATCTCAATTGTAGAAACCACACCTTCAAATTTTGGAATCAAGCTTCTCAAAATCTTTTCAATGACATGCTTTTCATCTATAGCTTCCCCTAGTGCTTTCATCTGACTCACTAGATCTTCTACCTTTGTCCGAAATTCATTGACAGATTCACTAGCAGTCATTTTTAAATTTTCAAAAAAATTTCTCATTGTTTGCTATTTAGCAGGTTGTGCACCTTGATATGCATTACTTAATATTTGTCATGCTTTCTTAGAATGAACGACACCACTTATCCTAGGAAAGATAGCTTGAGTGATTGCACACTAAATAAAAAATAAAGCTTCGTTATCTTTCTTTATGTTTGCTTTGTATTCATTTTTTTGTTGGTCAGTTAATGCATTTACATTTTCTATCTCGACATAGTCATGTTGAACAATATCTCACAAATCCTTAGATTTAAGTAGGGTTTGCATTGTAGTACACCAATATGTAAAATTGTCTCCTTCAAAGATGGGAATCAACACATTAGACATTACATTACCTGTCATATTTGTCATAAAATATGCACAGTGACTCAAATGCTCAACACAAGATTTAGGAGAGATCTTTGCAAATGAATACTCTCCTTGTCCCTTCAAGTAGGACCCAGACACAAAATGTTTCTTATTTTTTAATATTTTATTTGAGAAATAAGTGTCGGTTATCACCGATAACGCACTTAATTACCAAATATTTATTTCTCAGTTTACAAATAGAACACTTTGTAACTCCTATAAAAGAAGTTCCAAATTAATTATGATTGGAAAAAAGAAAGAAAAATTAAGAATTTCCTCTTTTTTTCAAATTCTCAGAAGACTTCAAAAACTTTCACACTGGAAAATATTTTTCTGGACTTTTGCGTGAAAATAAAAAAGAAGGAACACAACCTAATACCCTGTTGGCCAAATTCACACACTATTTTTTATTAATGTGTTGCAATCATTCCAAATTTTTAGATGTCGTCTGCTTCAAACACTTATCTCCTTGAAGAAGAAACTACAGCTCAATGCTTCTTCACACCAATGTTCTCTTCACCTACAGGTGATAGAAAACAAATACAAATAGATGCAACAAAATAATTTTGCTACTTTAATGACTGCAACCAAATACTTTAGCTTCAGCACTTAACAACCTAAGATCTTCCTTTTCACGATCTCTTGTAGATCTCCAACTCTCTCTTGGTCAAGCTCTTCAGACTCTTCTCCAACTTGCTCTTTGATCTCTTCTGTATCTCTTGCTAAAACTAGCAAATTTCTTAAACTGGCTATGATACCAGATGAAGGCAACAATGGTGATATGCTTATCACAAGACACAAATATGCAAAAGCCCAAATTGCCTTAGAAAAATAAAAAGCACGACATCCATTTTATATAAAAGCAAAAGAGAGGTGACATTATGGTGCTCAACCATATTCACCAATATTACAACCATAATATTAAAAATATGCAACTATCAACTACATTGATTAGAAATTTTTGTATAAAATTTTAAGAAATGTGAAATGGGAAATTAAAGTGCACAACTACTAGATCTTCTCACCTATTTAACCTTTACTTTTAGATGTGATTGCATTTAATGTTGTTATGATGTTGTCCGCAGCATTTGTACTCTAATTCTTGACTGATGCTGCTGTCTGTCGGCAGCATTTGTCCTGTAATTCTTGACTGTTATTGCAGTTTTGCCTGCTGCTAATTCCTTGTTCATTGTATTTAGTTTTGTATCAATATATAATAATGATAACAACAATTTATAACTTAGATGCGCTGGTAAGCTTTCTTTACTGAAAATGGAGATATGGTAATTGTAATAAAAATTACATAAATATTTCAAAGCTGAAGGTATAGCATTTTAGTCGTGCTATCCTGATTCCTAATTTCTTAAACTGACGATTCTATCCTCTTACGATTTATGAAGAAATTTATCTACGCTTTGGTTGACACCTTTCGCCAGAAATTTCATACAAATGGGAGGCGATACTTTGGAGAGGGCTAAAATGGCAGATGGAACAATCCAAATACCTTCCCCGCATATCAAACCAGACGCCACAACGGGGACAAAAATCTCTGCTTTCTTGAAGTTCAGTTTGTGCCAGGCAAAAACAATGGCACTCCCCAAGCACATATCAATGGCGAAATAAGGTCCCACATAGAACGGAATCGCCATAGCCATGGGCAGAGGAATATACTGAGCTATTCTCTGTGGAATTACATCTTGAATGGCATTCACAATAAGTGCAAAAGCAAAGGCACCGTAACAAATATATATGCAATTCTTGGGAAGAGCCGAGAATCCTTCGACACCCAGAATGGCCATGTTTCTGTAAATGATAGCAAACGGCGCTTTGTACTGAGTAGCAGGATTTCCGACATCGAAGGCCTGGAAAAAGAGCCAAAATGTAAGCGGGGCTATTATGCAGCCCATCGCATTCCCGATTAATTGGCTCACAAACATCGATCTTGGTGAAGAAAGCGTTAAATGGCCAGTCTTGAAATCGTGCATGAGATCTGCTGCTGTTTGGACCAGAGATTTCACAGTTCCGCATAATGCGAGGCTCACGAGAACTCCTCCGTGCTCTTCCCCTGCCCACGTTGCGAATACAAATAATGCTACTTTTCCGTAGTTGTATCCCAGGTTTTGGTCGGTTAGTCCTGCTCCGTATGCGTTGCAGAATGCTAGAACAGGGGCGAACATGTAGGAGACCATTACGTAGTACCATTTCATGTGATTGAACATCTTTGGGAGCACCGCGATTGATACTGCAGCCAGTGCTACGTATCCCGATGCTGCTATCCACATTGGTATTGTGTCGTTCACGAATATCTCGTTTTGCCTTTGCTCCTCCTTGCTTGCTGGACTCCCTTCAATCTCTAGGTCGCCTGCATATTGGGCAACTCAATGATATTAGCATGGATCATGATCTAAATGATTTTAGGATGGATCCTGATTAGAAGCAACTAAATGCTTGTAGGATTATCAGCACGGAGCATGATTAAATGATTTTAGGATGGTTTATGATAAAAATGTTGATGTTAAACAAATTATATAACTAGATTTAGAATTAATTAATTGATATTAATTCTGATAAGTAGGATATATTTTCTACAGAAAGTCAAATTGTGATATTGCTATCAGGATTCAATTCAAGTCTGTAATTTTTTGAGTCAAACTCATTGACTCATGTTTCATGAGTAGTGGTTCACATGAACCCATCTGTCATGAGAATGAATGGAACACTTAGCGCTCATTGCATCTAGGTGATGCTCACAGAGGTTGAAGGCACTGGGAGATCACTCATCCCGGTACTGCTGCACCTTGAGCGCTTAACTATGGAGTTTGGGCTTAACCATGGAGGAAACTCTGTAATTGTGTGTGCTCGAGCTGTAGTACTGAGATGGGTGACCTCCCGGGAAACTGCATCACCTAGATGCAATGAGTGCTAAGTGTTTCATTCAATCTCATGAGAGATGGGTTATTGTGAACCACAACTCATGAAACATGGGTCAATGAGTTTGACTCAAAAAAACTACATAGTTGAATCCTGATAGCAATATCACGATATTAATTATGTTAATGGGTGACATAACATAATTAGAAGTAACTAAATGATATTAGTATGGATTATGAGAACCTGGTGTGAAATGTTGATACTAAACAAGTTATACAATCAATTCTAAAAACAACTGAATGATATTAATTCGGATTGAATAGATTTTCACAATCCATGAATTAATCAGCATGTACTTCTGGAATCCATGAATCAATCAGCATCTGCTTCTGAATTCGATAATTCAATATTAATTTTGTGAATAAATCACAGAACATGATTAACAGAACGTGATGTGAAAAGATGTGAAACATTGATTGTAAACAAGTTATACAGTGAAAACTAGGAGCAACTAATTGGATTGTGGAAATCTGATGAACAATTAAACTGCTTCCGGTTTCAAATTGAATGAAAACTATATTTAGTATAGGCAAATCTCACCATTCTTGGCCTTCATCTTCTTCTTGAAATCGATGTAGAAGTTGCTCCCCGTGATCCACAGTATCTTCACAAAATTATAGAGACCGTCTCCAAGAATTATTGCAACGCACACGAACACCTAGTGGAAAGGAAAACATCGAGAAAATATCTGAACTCGGGTCCCACAATAATCTCGTACAAGGCTCTGAGAGTTGGTGTCCAATAATTGCAATCATAAATGTCATTCATGGTGATTGAAAGCATTGAGAAGGTGTGCGTGTCATAATTACCTTGTAGCCATTAAGGCCCTTTATGCTACTCTCGGAAAGGTTGTTGGCAAACCAGTCTCCTTCATGTTTGCTGATCAAAGGCCACATAATACCCCACGACAGAATCCCTCCCAACAGCATCGACACGTTCACTATATGAGGGCATATCATCCCTGCTCCAACATACGTAAGGCTGCAGTCGAAGTAAAACCTGTATACACACTCCATTATTAAACACACATTTAGGTTCATCATTTTTATTTTATTTTTTCCATTTCTGATTTAAATTTTGTGAGATTTTTTATTACTTTGGATATTACCAATGATCTATTTTCAGGATGAAGCAGAAATATATTGCAAAAGAAAATCTCACACAGTTTATATAGAAAGGAAAATATCAAGATTATTAATATTTCGATATATTGGAAGAAAATATTGTCAAGACTGGGTAAATCACCTCTGTTGCAGAGCTCTCAAGCCAAGGATTGGAAAGTTTTGGAATCCGCAGCCGTCTCCACTGGTAAAAAACCATTTGAAGAATCCCCACAGAAAACTAATACTAAAATATTTCCCAAAGCATCGAACTTGCTTCCTGCAATAAAACATAAATTTCACTGTTTGAAATTGGTACATAATTTCTATTTATTCTAATAGAAGATAGTTCTTCTGAATCAGTATTCATGAAACATACAACAATTACTTAACTCACTATTCATACTTAATGACTTAACTCTGAAAAATTAGACTTAATGATATAAGGAATATTAAGGAATATTACAATTTGACTTGGTGTAGAATCAATTGACAAATACCTGGCCAATTTATCTTTCTGACTTGTATGGAAGCCGTTGATGAGCACAGCTGTTGCTGTACCGCTTGGATAAGTTAGCTTGTAATCGACGATCAGCACCTGTGAACACTTACAATCAGTTTTAGCACTGCAATTTGTCAAGATTCAGTGTGCAGAAGAGTTAATGTATCAGCATGACATGTTACCTTTCGGAGGGGCACCAATACTAGAATGCCAACGAAGGTAACTAAAAATAGAAATCCACTCATCCACCCGATTCCAGGTTCTTTCACTGAGTCCGGAGTATTACCACCTGTGTTTTTTCCTGCTTGTTCATATATTTTTCCACTCATTCCCAACAGATACGACCCAAATCCTCCTGATCACGATCATGGACAAGTCAACTATCAAATATCAGATCAAGAATCAGAAACAATAACAGATTTGATAATAATATCACATTTTTTTCTCTAGATTCAATTGTGTTTGAGTTTTTCATTAATATTTTAGATCATAATATGTAATCCATCCCTAAAATGATAAATAGTTAAGGAACAAAAATATCATTTCTTTTTCTATTTAGTCTTTCTAAGGCTGCAACTTATGATATTTTTGTACCTTAATTATCATCATTCTGATCAAACACAATCAAATTGAGAAAGTATTAGATATAAAAGATTATTGATAATATAACATACCAGCATAGGAAATGGAATAACAAGCCACAACACAGGTCTGAATGACTGTATTCTCTTGTCTGGTGAAAGGAGTCTTCAACCAGCCGCCCTTGTCGAGAAGTTTAGTCCACGTCTTCATGAGCACGAATCCCAAGAGGCCGGCAGAAACATTCATTGAAGGAGCGAGGCCAGTAGTGAGATTGAGATTCATGACTATAACACTGAAAAGAGTTCCGATCATTAAACCTGCAACTATCCCACGGCAAGTTAACTGCTCCTTCCATGAAGGCACCTTTTCTTCCATATTCATATCTCCAATACTATGCCCATCATTTTCACTCCACTCTGTGTATTCTGCATTCATTACCACTTTGGGTTTCTCCACTTCGAATGAAGTATGGTCACCCATGTCAAAAGGGCTTATGATAATACTCTTCAACGGAGGAGCTTATAATGGTTTCTCAGTATGAAGGATCGATGAGGCAGAGAAGGGCATGAGATGATGTTGTACAAGAGTGGTAGGAAATTTGTACGATTTCCATTATTGCAGATGATGCGTGCATTGACGAGAAGGAGTAGAGACAAAAGGCACATTGAAGTTGTGGTGAAGCATAAAACCTTATCCCTGGGTTGGCCCGCTATTGATAATAATGGAAGAAGAAAGAGATAAGAATTTGTCAATGCAAGTCCACAAAATACGCATAGAGTACCAACACAGTTCTACGTCGGGAATGCAACTTTTTTAGAGGCTAGTGCCTAGTGGCATCCTCAAACAGCTTGTACCATTTGTTTCTTTCACTACTTTCAATTCCTCTTATTGGCATTCGGCAGTCTACATTCACTTGGACCTTTTTTTTATTTTTTTTTATTTATTTTTACTTCTTGTATATTCTTATTTCTATTATTAGTATATTCTACGGTTATTTGGAGACCCGTTTCTCACTTTTGGAGACATGTATTGAAGACCTCTGGGAAATTTTAGAACAACATACTTAAAAGGCGAAAAAAGAAGCCAAATAAATAAAATCAGCCTCTATAATGTTTCATGCTAATATTTTGGATGATACAAAAATCTATGCAAAGTTATAGAGATCAGATCTACTACAGTGTAGATCTTATGAGAGGGACGTATACAGTTGTATGACACTATAATGATCTAAAGAGAAATTGCCTTTACTATTCACTGTTCTTCGTGACTCATTTGCCTTTCTTGTTTTCAAAGTTCTATGTTGTGATATATTCTGAAAATTATTGAAAATGACATCTCCAATATATGATTAATATTATCAGTAAAACAAATAAATAAATTTTAAAATATAATAATAAAATAAATAGAATCAATTAATCATTAAAGTTAGAAGAGAGATCTAGAAAAGTCTATTTGGAGTTTAATTTGAAGATGGTATCGTATACATTTTTGGAAGTATATAAAGATTTTTATAAATGAATAAATGTTTT
Organism: Thuja plicata; assembly: GCA_018584345.1. Taxonomy (NCBI): domain Eukaryota; kingdom Viridiplantae; phylum Streptophyta; class Pinopsida; order Cupressales; family Cupressaceae; genus Thuja; species Thuja plicata. Next base: position 2,635,869 of record MU224874.1, on the reverse strand, counting down.
ATTATTATTTGTTAAAAAATAAGTATATCAATTTATATTTTTAAAGTTAACAAAAAAGAATACTTGGAGTATATTCTTTTGTCTTTTGTATTCTTTCTTCTTTTGTATATTCCTTTTTTATATTAGTATATTATTTTTTCATACAAAACTTACATAGAACTATGTATGATTAATATTATCAAGGGAAAAAATAAATAAAAAATAAAAATAAATAGAAGGAAGAAATCTCCAAAGGTATTTTTTGGAGTTCAATTCAAAGACGACATTCTATAAAGTTTTGGAAGTATATAAAGATTTTTATAAATGAATTAGTGTTTTTTAGTATTATTTGTAAAAAAAAGTTTATAAAGTCATATTTGTGAAGTTAACAAACAAATTGAGAACAAGATAAATAATAAATAATAAATAATAATATTTCTTAGTAGAATTTTCTTATTATGACTAACTTAAATCAAATTTTCTATATGAAAATATCTTGATATTTTTAATATTTAGAAATTGACAACTTGTAGTTTTCTTTTGTTCACTTTAATCATATTTTACTATCTAAATTAAAAAAGAAATTACTTTACGTTTTTTATATTTTATGTGTTGATTTTAATAAATTGCAAATATTTAATTAAATTATCATTTTTAAATTTAATAATTATATCACTAATATTTAATATGTATAGTCTCAACTTACAAAAAAATTATTTAAAAGCTCTTGCTAAATGTTTTTGAAATATTTAACCATTAAAATATTGGTAAATTTTAGAAATTAGTCAATCAAATAATTTTGTAAATAAAAGTAATAAAAAAAATTACTATAGTTAAAACAAACCATCAAAGTTAAAAGAGAGCTACAATGATTAACATAATCATTAAAATAAAATTAAAAATTAAAAATATGTTTAAAATGTTAAATAGAATCAACTTATCATTAAAGTTAAAAAGGGCTATCTATAATTGGCATTATCACTAAAACAAATAAATAGAAATACAATAATTGAAATTATCACCAAAACAAAAAAAATCCATCTTAATTATATTTTATAATCTAAATTGAAAATAAATTATATCTCTATATTTATATAAGAAACACATTTTTAAAATTTGTAATTTTATTTATAAATTTTGATAAGATTGTAAAATTTTAGTTAGATTAAGTTTTTTTAATATAATCAGGTATCTCACTAATATTTAATATTTATAGTCTCAACTTCCAATAATTTTGATATAAAAATACGTTCTATATGTTTAAAATATATAATTTTATATGGGAAATGATTTCTAAGAATCTTCATTTTAATTTATATTTTAATAAGAAAACATAAGCTTCTAAACCTAAAATAATAATAAATATAAGATCTATTAATAGTATATACATTGTAAATATAAGATCTATTTATTAAAAAAAATCATTTGCATTTGTGTAACAATAATACATATCTACTATATAAACCAAAGCTAATATAAAACTACAAATAATTTAAAAACCATGAACAAATAATATATACAAAGAATCTCAAATAATTTATATTCAAATTTCAATACTCATAAATCATGGTACCTAATCACCAAACCTCATATAAAATATATTCACATATCCTAACTCTACTAAATTAAGCGTGATACATAGTATCATGCAAACACATATATAACCTAATCTATGCTTGCACAATAATCTACAAATATCAATATTTTATTATTTAAATATTAAGCATTCATAAATAAAATAACTTTCAAATGCTATTATATGGTGTAGGCAATATTATATAAGATTTATATTGTTAGACTATTCCAATGTTAAATTAAAAAAAAATTTAAAAAAAAAGACTTCTAGAATGAAACGTGAGAAAATGAAAGATTCCAACCACATGGTAAGTGTGAAATGGTGGCACTATAATAGATTTTTTTTTTTAAATGAGTAAGAGCTACGATTAATAATAGGTATATAAAGGTCCTACGATAATGATGGTCGAGAAGAAGAGACTTGTGTAGTAGGTGGTGGAATCGTCCTCTCACCGTCACAATGCCACCCGCACTCATGTACACTTCTTTATGCACCGTACTTTGGATTTTAGGGTAACGTTAATTTTTATTTGCAACTCATTCACGTGAATGTTTTGACTACTGAGTTTTTTTTTTTTGGTAGGATTTTAATTAATTTACTATCGTTTTGTTTATCAATTTACGATGTGTTGTTTTAATTAGGTAGGCTATCGATTTTGATTTGTAGTTTTAACTAATGATTGAAAAATTTGTTTGGATCAATTAGAATGTAGTTTTAATAGATCGGTAGGATAAGAGTATTACTTTATGCATTTTAATTTCATATATTTATAGAGTTTATATTATACATCGGATTTCGACAACTTTCTTTTGTTGTTTCGGTATGTAAGTTGAGACCTTATAAAGTATTTCTTGTCTTATGGGTATTAATGAAACTCCCTATAGAGATTGTCGAGCGTCGAAGGGCCAAAAAAGTGGTCATTTCAAAACTGTCGCCCGATACCCACTTAAAGATGCACCAATAACCGTTTACTCAAAATTGCTAGTGCTTATGGACAAATGTACCAATAGTCATGTGCAAATGCCCTAATAGTGGTGCACAAAGGGACCAATTATAAACCAAAAATGCTAAAAAATGATTAGCTATTGGTACATGTGTTATCATTTTTGGGGCTCCTTTAAAATTAGTAATTGAGGGGTTAGGTGTGTGTGGAGTGTGTGATTATTGTAACACGTTCAGTTGTTGGTGCCCTTCCCCTAAGAACAACATCATTATAAGAAAAAACAACTAAAGAATCCTTGACACTACTGCGAACTCTATCTATTTATTTGTTATTTGTCAACAAGTGCTTCATTTGTTGTTGAGTTTATCAACTATTCTGAAAAATACTTCTTCTCCAATACTAGGAAGGCAAGTACTAGCTGCTATGAGGCACTTGTTTTTTATATTCATAAGCAACAAAACAAGGGTGTTGTCCCTATACACAACAGCCAGCCCAAAGGGCATAAATATAACAACATTAACAACCCACTACTAATATCCAAAACCTCAAAAACTAACCATCAGCAACATCATCAAAAAGAAAGTATTACCTCTGGAACTATTGTCCAACGAGCTATCTAATCTAAATAAATTCTTAACATAAGGCCACCTAGGGCCATAAACAACATTAATAGTATGTAAACTATTAAAAGTATCTAGACAATAAACAACAACCAAACTAATAAAATTCCAAACATAAGGCCATCTATGGCCATAACTAATATTAACAAAAATAACTAATGGGAATTTATCCCTACTCAACATCCTTGAATTTGTAGCCAGCTTGGTGGAGGACATTAGACATATCTTCAATGAGAAACTTGAACAGTTCCTTGTAATTTCCTTCATTGTTCTCATCTACTCCCAAGATCTTTTTTCTGCATGAGGTACAAGAAGGTGGTCAAACTATGCATAACTCTCAAGGTAAACCTAGAAACAATCCCAAGTTTTATTTCAAGTTTAGTGACCCTAGCTTTAACCTTTTCTAGCTCCTTAGTAGTGGTCTTTCATTTAGAACAGGTCCCATCCTATTGGGTTTTACAGGTCCCTTAGAGTTGTTTTCTATGTCAAAGATTTCCCTCTCCTCTTCCTTCTCCCCCTCTTTGTTCACTTCCTCGCTTTTTCTTTCCTCCTCATTATCCTCACTTCCCCTCTCCAAATACTCCTCAATATCATAGTCCACTAGGTTTTTAATTTTCCTTTCTTAGTAGAGTGGGTAGCCAATCTATGCGACCTCCAATGGTTACTTTCATTCTTACTATTTTCTTTCCTCACTTCCTCCTCCTCATTGAAAATATTTTAAATGGTCAATTTAGCTTTCTTAGCCAAGGGGGTAGGTTTTTTTCCTATTTTTCTTGTTGGGAAACGAGGCTTTACATTTGAGGTCCCTAGACTCATTCTCAGTAACAAGAGGTGCGAAGGTTTCAAGAGTTCCAAGTTGGGAGACAATTTTGATAGCATCGGGATGCCTAATGCACTTTTTCTTGCTAGGTCCATCTGAGGCACTTATTTTTATAGTTACAAATTTATAATTTGTGGGATTAATTTTATTATTTTGTATAATCTATGGAAATGAATATTAAGATTTTATTATAGTTTGGTTCAAATCTCTTTTCATTTGTCCAGTTAATTGTTGCATCAAAATTTTAAATTCTATGTTAAAAAAAATAATAAAAGATAGGCATCCCTTAATAAATTTGGATATAACTTTACATTTAATCATTTTTCATCAAACTTCTTTTGAATTTCAAAAAACATATTAACATTTCAACTATCATCACAAGCTTTCAAAGGTTCCCATTATTTATATTTACTAGCTTTCAAAATCTTTCTTATTTTTATTACTCATACAAACTTTAGAGTGCCTTTTGCATCACATTCCAAAATCCAAGTATCACTTTTCAAATTTCTAGATTTAAAATTACCTTCAATTTAGGACAAGCCCTGCATTAATTGCATGCTATCTATCACTATTGATCTTGGGGGCTTATCATTGGGAGCAAGTAATTTCTTAGGAGACTTTTCAAAGTGTTTGTCAACACCACCCTTTTTATTAGGGATTTAGATATCTAAACATATATTTGTTTGTAGGTATTGAATAATATTACAAAACATGTTCAATTTTGTAGGTTAAAGTTCATTTCCAAACAAGATTTAGATGCGTAACTTTTGAATCTAATACAAAGCATTTGTGCAATTCATAGATTCAACCTAGAAAATTCTAAGACTAGACTAATTCAAATTTTATTGTTTCTCTTCTAGTGCATTTGAAGAACACTTATAATGAGAAAGTTTTTCATAGTTTATGATAAAATTAGAGATAGGGGAAGAGGTAAGTATCTACACACAGGTGAGCATAACTCTAAACCTAATTTAATTTAATTACTTTTCATATTCAGTAAATTTATTTTTCAATGTCAAGATATTTTTAGTACTTTACATTTCTAGTAAAATTGAAATTCAATCTCCTCTACATTTATTTTAGGGTTTTGAGTAGCTTTCTTTTCTGATATCTTATATCTAGTATATCTTATTGTCATATCTTTAATTTTTATTTTTAATTAGCTTTTTTATTTTTTTAGCGCACCCAAAAACCTAGCTGCAGACTCAAACAAGATGAACAATAGACTGGGAAGGCAAATCGATTTTCTTCTAGATGATAATGGCACAACGATCAACAAAAAAATGTTACACTACATAAAACAATTAGACCTCAAAATGCTTGATGAAAACACAGTTGTCATGAAGGGGTTGCAAGATCAGAAGCTTTGATACTATGTTGACGCACCGAGGAGTTTGTCCTACAAACCAAAACAAACCTTCACAAGAACAACGAGAAGAAACACTAGAATCTCATTCACATCAATGCAATTAGCTCATTGACTGGTCAAATAACTTCGTGAGTTGTTTCTCATTGTTCTTTTGAAGGTTTGTTTTGGTCTGCAGATCAAGCTCCTAGATACACCAATAAACTTGTCATCATATTTTATTGTTTTATTTTTTTTTTAAATTATAGATCTATCGCTACCATCCCACCCAAGTTCATTGTACCATCCCACCCAAATTGATTGTACTTTATATTAGATATTGTAACTTGTGATGATCAGCAACTTGGAGTTATTTATCCCTTCATATATGAGTCCATCTTTATCTTTATGTATTTTCATTGCTTGTAACATCCTATTCACTGATCCTCAAAGACATCGTATCAATCAAATTACATTTCCTCAATTTTCTTATTTTTTTATTCGATTATATTGACCAATTCAAGAATGTAGACTTTTCATTTGTAAACAATCGGTCCGAAAACTTGGTTTTGATCCTTAAATGTCTGATTAAGTAGTTCTTGGAACCAGATCGATTGCTGACCTTGGTGGTGTTTTTATTTCAACAACCAAAAGATTCCTAATCGATGAATCGGCTAATGCAATGATATTGAGAAGTTCACCATTTCTCGACAATGATAAATATACCAAACAAAAGAAGAAGAATCAGAAAATCATAAGTTAACCCAACAATACATAATCGGCTAATACAGTCATTCTGGGAACTTTATTGGTTACCAAGGCTCGTAATATATATGACTTTCGCGATCAATTAAGATCTGGTCATGATTTCATATTAAAAAATGAAAATTAAAGGGATTTGACGTACACAGATTGGCCCACGAGTTAACTCCTAGCACAAAATGAAAATTTCTCGCTTTTCACAAGCCTTGCATGCGTGACGAGATAAAAGTTATTCTAAAATGGTCTTGTATCCATTTAAACCCGAGTCTAAATATTTACGCCGTATGGCGTTTCCTTTGAAAGGCCTCGGGCAAAATTGTTCATCCAACGGCTGGAGGTGTTGGAGATGGCAATGATTGCCATTGAAGTAATCTTGGCCGTCTGTCGTTTTCCACCAGCTGTCCATCCACCAGCTGTCCATCCCCAGCTGTCCTGCATGTTTGAATTAGAGTGCTCTGTTTTGAAGTCGATCCACGTACAAGTGCCCCTTCTCCATCTATGCCCCTTCTCCTCTGTTACACTTAATTCTTCAATTTCTTGTTCGAATTTAGTATGAAAAGGCCGAAAACTCATTCACTCCTTTAGATTTATATCATTCATATGTGCATATTTGATGTCTCGATCATATTTGCAAACAATATCACATATATCTGTGCAAACAAGACAATTGAATTGCCTCTCGAACCCTCTTCTGCCGTTACAATCATAACCAATGCCCCTTTAGAGCACTCAAAACGTGGATTTCCGCTCTGAGTAATAGCAATATTTTCAAGCTGAACTTTCAATACAAGAAGTGTTCTTTGGAAAATTCTGAAACAACCTAGATCATCAGATTTTGAAAAGACATCAAAATCACAAAGCTAGAAGCCGGCGGGTTTTAGCTTCTGAGGTGCGAAAATGGCTTTGGCGCACCCGATTTTGGATTTTCCGCCTAAGGCCTTTCCACCCGTTTTTAGATCGAACTTTATGAAGATGAAATCTTCTTTGATACATTTT
>MU224874.1:2610641-2628728 GCA_018584345.1 Thuja plicata | reverse complement strand
TAGTCACATTTTTGTGCCTCAAAATTATGTATTAAATGCATACTTATTGTTCATACAAAGCTTAAAATATTTTCATGAATTAGTTGTTTCCAAAAGACTCTACATGTTGCAAAATGATGTGATTTCAAATATCAAAATTTTAAGCTTGAATTCAAAAACTACATTGATAAATACAACAAAACTAATGTAATCATAAAAAACTAATATATTATTCAAAATGAGGCAAACACCATTGTCGATGCATAGTTACATTTATGTACCACATAACTATTTACTAAATGCATACTTTCTATTTTACAATATTTTGAAATTGAAATCAAATATTTCATTGTAAAATAAAACAGGTATTAATACGGCGTACCCATTGCACACTAAAGTGCGATTGCTAGTAATAGTTATTTTTAAAGAGTTTTAGATTGATCAAAGTTCATTCTTGGGAAGGAAACATTATGCGATTGTGATGGGTGGCCCATTCCCTCTGCACATGGTTTTACGCAAATTTCAGACTGTTTGTGCACTGCCAGACCCCTTTAATACTGTTGGCGATTTTGACCACTCCTCGGATAGGGATGGCATTTGACCAATATCTTGGACCATTGTAGAAATTAAGACTATTTATTCGTCTACCTGCTATCACACACACTGAGTCATTACCAATGAGCATTGTTGCCAATCATTTGTTTTTATAGTCTACAATATTAGCTATTTGTTTTTATTTCTAATATGAAACTACAACATACTTCTTGAATTCTATTTAAAGATTATTACAATCATTCAAACATATTTTTTCCTAGTCTAATTTCTGGAAAATTGTCAAGAGTTCCTTCCTCAAATGATCATTTTCATCATCAAACCCACAATAATGAAGTATAAGGATATGACAAGATGTATATTGCCACATTGCTATCAGCATTCAACTATGTAGTTTTTGAGTCAAACTCATTGACCCATGTTTCATGAGTAGTGGTTCACAAGAACACATCTGCTACCCAAGATTTGTTAATTTCTCTACCTTTACATGCAGCTTTGCCAACTTTTTTGCAGCCTTATCCAGACATTCATGTGCTTCCCTGAGTTTCATACATTTTTGAATGATAGATGATGTCTTTACTAAGGCATCAATGTGGTTTTGAATTTTCCTTTGATGCCGAATATTTGTCATTGGATTTGTAGATTGTTTCTAAAATTTGTTTTGCATTTTTCTCTCTTTAATAAATATTTCTATTCTGAGCAATGTGTTCAGTGTGCTTCCCACAATGTACTATCAGACTTCCAATCAATTAAAAGTACATACACAATTGGTCAGTCCTTCTCATTATTCGCACCCTTTTTTTTTTCTTTTATATACATATTTATTTGTTTCCTAGATTTGTTCAATCTATCTTGGGAAGAGTTAATTTCTCTTTTTTCGTTCTACAACTCTTGTGTCAGTATTCCACTATTTTTTATTTCTTCCACCACTTTTACTTCCCAATGTTTTTTTCTTTTTTCATCTATGGTCCAATTGGTTTTGTAAATATTTTGTTGAGGCAATGGCATTCTCCAACCTTTTATATAATTGAACTAAAGAGCCTCTCTCATCATCAATTTTTTTTATGATTTTAGCCAATGTTTGTTTTATTTTATTCAATTCCATCTTCATTTGCTCATTCTTTGTACTTGAAGATGTAGAGGCATTATTTTTTATTCTTTGCTATAATTCACTGCTCTTGTTATCTACTACTTTCCTCTTTGCTTTCTCATTTCCTATGTTTACCTGTAACTTTTCTATTTGTATCTCCATTTTATCTCTCTCATTCTCCAGCTTGAGCAATGATGTGTACACCACTTCATTGGTCTTTTTTGACACATTAATCTTGTCCACAATTTTAACTCTAAAAAAATTCATTTGGATTGTGCTAACGTGAAATGTAGAGGGATCCATCTGACTCTGTGGTACTGGTTGATTTTGATTTTGAATTAGAAAGCTAGCAACCATGTACTCCAGAATATCTTTTTATGGTCATATAAGGGAAATATCCAATTCAATGCACGTTGTGTTCCTCTAAACATGCAATAGTTGCATCCCTCGTCATTAGCTTCTTTTTTTGTCATTCTTATCGACTTTGTCTATAAATTAACCAACAAAAATAGAGTAATCAAAATTTGGTGTTGTTGATGCAATTAAATGTTTGAATGGTGAAATAGCACTTGCAGGGATGTAGGCACATTCACCAATGCATGTGGTTCTAACTATTGCATTTTAAGGATTAACAAAACCCATTCCTAGAATCATGTCCCCCTGTCACTTATACTTGGGCTTATTGGACTCTTTTGAGGGGTTTATTCAGAAGCTGCAAGAAGTACCTTTGTAGTGGAATATGATGGATTTGGAGTTATACTCATCATTGTTGTCATAACCTTTTGCTTCTTCACAATGCTTTGATCACTAGGATCCTGTATAGTATCTTCTACTAATGGCCACTTGTGAATGATTTCTTGTTGTTGCACTTGTTCACCAAAACTACTAATAGTACCCATATCATCCCCACCACAGGAAGTAGAACTTGATTCACCACCATGTTCTGGTTGTTATTGAATCTAAGTGTCTCGATAACCTGAATTTGAAGCTCTAACAAAATGAGTTACAAGTGTATAAGTAAATTACCTTTCCATGTTGATTCAACTCCAATTCCTCATAGTTCACTACTTCTTCCTAGTTCTACCACCAATGGCATCCAAGGGCCTTATCCTTGGGGCCTCAGACCACCACCTTGATAACCTAATTTTTCTAGTATGGTTTCCCCTAAAGTATATGTTTGTTTCATGGGCTCACTCACAAAAGAATTTTTGCAAATTCTGCAGTAGTTGTTGGAGTGGAACCTAAGGGTGTCTCCTCATCATTATCATTATCACTATTAGTATAAGCTTTAGAGGGATTCTCTTTATTCCATAATTCACTAAAATCAGTATCCTCTAGGATTTCTTCAAAATATGAACTATTCTATAGCTCACCAAGATTCTTCCTCATAGTCCAAAAATTAGTGATTTTGTTTCAAGTCTAGTATAAGTCCTCACAAGCTTCAATTAGAGATTATGGCATATTTTTTCTAGTAGAAGGAACATCATCTCTTTTGTAAAAATTATTAGACCTCCTGATTTGGATTCCTTTCTCTATTTTTCTCTATGGGTGCAATGTCATAATTTGTTCTAACAATTTTTCTAGAGAAATATTTTGTCAGCAACACTTTCTCTATCGCTTTTTTACCTCATCCCAAGAATTACAATTTTTTAATATTTCTAGCAAGGGTTTACTTTCATGTTGAATTACATATGTAAATTTATTATTCACCACAATCCTTTCTTTAACGTCATTGTATGAATCAAACTGACAATAACTGTCAACATCAAAATGAAAAAAATGAAAAAATTAATGTGCCACACTTAATGATTTTCTCTCAAATGTGAACTCTCCACATGAAAAAGGTAACAAAGGCCGAAATACATGTATTAGAATTTTTTAGGGTTCTACTCTTGATCCATAAGACCTTAACAGAGTATATTCTTCCATAAGGAACCACTCATCCAGTTGTCTTTTAGGTCTGAATTGAATGTAATCTCTACAAGACATAGAAAATCTAGGCATTGGAGTGTTTGTAATTGCATGATGCATTGGTGCCAAAATTAATTTTACAAAAGGGTTATAGTTCCTTCTATCAGCATGCATCCTTATCTTAGTGGTCCATTCATATATTGGACACACTACTTTTTCTTCATCATTCTTATACATCTGAATCTGAAGCATTTTGGTCTCAAATGTTCCACAATATTCATAGGGTCTTCACTGAAGGGGCAATAAACTATCATGTGTAATCATATCAGGGGGTTTTAAATGGGTAAAAAAGGGGGCAATCTATTGGCTAAATAGGGGGTTGGATGGGGGTGGGGGTTTCTATAGGAAAATAGGTGTGGGGGGTATTGGAGCAGCGTGAAAAAAATGGTGTTTGGGGAAATATTTTTTTAAAATAGGGGGATTCTTTGGTATGCCATGAACCCATGTGTTATGATTCAAGTTCACTAAGTGAAGCCCCCGTGATAATATTTCACTGGAAGAAGATGGTTCAAGTAGGTTGTGAACCTAAATGTCTTAGAGGAACCTCTTTTAATCATTAAAAAATGTTTTTGCATGGATTTTACAACATGCTCAACAAAATTATTTATAATAGGTTGAGAAACACAATGGATATTAAATACCATTTCAAGAAGGCTTGCACCCACTTCCGTGTTATTTTCTAATCCAAGGAAAAATGTTAGCATGGAAATGGTATCCTAAACCCATTAAACAAAAATATCAACTTTATATAAGAAGGATTATGATTTTGAACCAATTGGGCACATCCATTGTTATACCTCTGAGAAATTTATTTATCAGCTCTTCATTGATTGCATCATAATTATAGGCACCCTTTTCTAGATCAATGTGGATGTCTGAGTTTTATGCTCCAAATCCTAAATCCAAAAAAAATTTAAATTCTTCCTCGATAATGGATAAAATTTACTTTTGGGTACTTTTATTATCAACTATTTTCTATTTTCATCATAATTTTGGGCACAAACCATGACAATTTTCATGCAAGGGAAAACCTTAGGTAACATCATGTGTCCTAATACTACATCCCACACTATAATTTTATTTATGTTTTCTCTTAACATTTTTTTATAAACAATATTTTGCGCCCTACCAATTGTTGCCTTTTTTTGTAATGAACAAGTAAGTTTTGTGGTTATCCTACCATGGATTACATGATCATAAATATCATGGTATTCATTAGTGAAACCTAGTGTTTTATCTAGTTAGCTACAATCTACTCTTTGCTTCGCTTTCCCTTTGGTTTCCCCATCGCTAGTAATGGTTAAAAATGGTGGTAGACAAGCCTAAAAATGTAAACCCTCAAACCTAAATTCTATAATCTAAGGTTCTAAACCACAAGATTGAAAAATAAAAATGTAGGATGTAGGTTTTCTGTATTTTACCTAGAATTTGAATTTGAAATGCTGAATAAATAGACTGACACAGACAAACTCTATTGTATCCCTTAATCTCATTTTTAAATCTCCTCAAGGTTAACTGGTTAGTCCAAATATTAATCTCCCCTAATTTCAAGAGCTTCTTCAAAGGGAAAATTTGTGGACGTTACTCACAATCTCAAAGTTTTTATAATTATATTATGTCTCTCTTATACATCACGTGTGTCTTTTCTAAAAACATTTTGAAGAATTTTTAATCCTTCAGAACTTCAGTTCAAATTAGATCTTGTTTCATTGATACGTTCTCATCCAACACTCAATGAATTGTTTATAGTTAACTAAGTATAAAATTAAGTATGGTATTAGTTAATTAAATTTTCAAGTGCTAATATTGAATGACAAATTTGTGGGTATCAGTGGGTCCCATAGGTTGTTTGGCCTCGTGTAAGATACTCAAAGCTTTCTTTCATTCCCTTTGACACGTAACACCAACACATGTCTCTATTCCAAAGGAATTTTGTAGAATTTTTTATCCTTCAAAATTTTGACCTTACATAGAGCTTTTGTCATTGATATGTGATCATCCAATGGTTAATGAATTAATTACAGTTAATTAAGTATAGTATTAGTTAATTAAATCTCTAACCGTTAGTTTCCAATGATAAATCTGTGGGTCTTATAGGCTGTTTCGCCTCATGAACATTACTCAAAGCTTTTTTTTGTTTAATCTGACAAGTCACACCAACACTTGTCTCTTTTCCAGAGAAAGTTTGTAGAATTTTTCATCCTCAAAACTTAGGCCCAAAATAAAGCTTATGTCATTGATCTGTGATCATCCAACAATTAATAAATTGATTATAGTTAAATTTCAATTAAGCATAGATAATTAAATCTCTAAATTCTAATGAAAAATTTGTGCCACGTGGGTATCAGTAGGACGGTGGGTCTCGTGGACCATAGATTGTTTAGGGTTTAGGGTTTTGAATGTCTATGAAATTCTTGATTTTAGTCCTACAATTAGCTGTCAGGTCTATCTTTTGTAGAGCTAAGGTACTAAGTGACAACAAATAAATTAATAATGATAAATAAACAAATATTTATTCGCTAACTTTGTTGAGATGTAGTGTACTTTCATTGGAGCATAAGACAATACAACTTCCCAAAAGAAGGGTTGGATGGAATTTTTTATGGTCACGAGGAAAGGTTGTATCACTCAAGGTATCTAACCATTGAAGGATTTCTTGATGAAGATGAATTTGATGAAGCGGGTGAGGCCAAGATTATTGGGGAGCTAGAGTGGGGGAGCAGAGAGGAATGGATTGTTGAAGATGAATTGAATGTGGAGGAGATAGCAAGAAAAAAAGCTCATGTCAACTATAGAGAGGACTGTTTGGTCATCCTCAGAGCCAAGAAAGTTAAGTTGTCTAGAATGAAGGAGGAACGAGAGGCTGGGAATGTAGCAAGGTGAGCCCAAAATGATTCCTAAAGAATGGTGTTACTCTCTAGTCTATATTTAAAATTTTTGGGTTACTTGTAGATGAGTACCCTAGTTTTTTTTATAGATAGATATTCAAGGTTAAATGTAGGAAAGGGGTTTATTATTGTTGTACATTTGATGTTATGTGATCGATGGGGTGAATGTAATACTAAAAAGGGGTGATATCAGAGCTATATGCCAAACTATAATATACAAATTTTCTTTTATTTTAATATAACGGGTGTTCGTCATACCCAGCTAGTAAATTATCAAAATAAAACATTTTGTGTTCATTTTAAGATTCATAAATTATTTATTTTATATTTTAAATAATAAAATTTTAGTAATTATTTAATACTAATGAAATAAATAAAATTAAGATTTAATTCTAAAATGAAATAACAATTTCTATCTTTCAAAAATAATTAATGCATTTAGAAGCAACAATTGTTAGAGATTCACAAAATCACACATCGAGATGGGAGACCATTTTACTGCAAACCCTTTATCCATTTCAGTCAAAAATTGAAATATGCTACAAAGCATTTTTTAATTTGTAAAAGGCAACTGAAGTTGTGAAATTTTCATTAATATGTGACATGTCTATGAATATTTACATTGAAGGGTAAGACCCATAAAATAACAAGTTCCCACAAAATTATAAATTTCACTTGGAAGTTGGAATGCCCCTAATCCTATCTATAATTTACAATAACCCCTTCGAAAGCAAAAAGGTGGTACTATGAACCATATAAAACCAAAATGTGGTATGGCAGTCGTAGGGTGGTGCTATCTTGGCAAGGTAGTAGTATATGCACCACGTAGCTCTGCTATCACTGGTGATAACTTTGCCACCAAAAATCACCATCTGCAAAACAAAAAACCCTTCATTTCAAAAAAGTAGGGACCTCTACATCCCTTCATTCTTCATAGAATTCTTCAGAGATTAGAAGAGCTATGAAAATTCCTCCATCCATTTGTAGGCTGGCATTTCATCAATGAGAAACCATTTCTAGGGGAAATCCCTACCAATCATCACCCATTTCCTCTATCACGCCGATTCCTCATCGTTCAAGTTCATAATAAATGGTTACTAGGCTAAATTTTGGTCTGGTTGCAAGAGATTGGGTATATCCCTTAGCCATGGGATCCCCACCCTTATTTCTATCAAGGTAGAAACTTGAATGCAATCCCCAAGGAATTCTTCTTTAAACACCTTCCTTAGCAACAATAATTATTCAACCTTGTCCCCTCCAAGGTCCAGAAGAGAGAACAAAAAACTGGATGTAATATCTTTATTCACTCAATATTTGTCAATAGATACCAAAAATTCATGACCCAACACCATCCTCATGGCCTCATTTGTAAACATTCCAACCTCCCTACAAAATTAATTTTAGCATCAGGTTTGTGATAGTACCCCAAAAGGTCATCCACATGATCTTCTTAGTTGTCAACCAGATAGGACTATCCATCTTCAAAATTTTCACCCAACTACCACACTTTGTCTACCTAAATAGGAATAAATATGAAAAAGGCCCAAACTAGACTCTTCAACTAGCTACCATACTCTATCTACCCAAGGAGAATTGAAGAAACAAAGGCCCAAACCATCTATAAATAGCCTAAATTGTTGCCCCATATGTTTGTCATTTATCGATAATAACTCCTAGTCCTTATTAATTCCTTATCTAACCCTATTAATAATTCAATTCATTTGTCATTTACAAAAGCCAAAGGAAGCCAGGTATATTTTTAGATGTATTGCATTAAATCTTTGATATCTCTATAAATCTTTGCCATAAAAGGAAGAGTGTGGGAAATTGGAAATAACATCATTCTGTCAGTAACAAATTGGACGCCTTGAATGGATCACACATGATAATTTCACTGACAAGACATTTATTTAATGTCCATACACATTATCAACCCTCCACTTGACACGTTTCTCCATTCCAAAGACACAAATTACCAACAACAACGCCAAAACCCTGGGGAAATTTTTTTTGGGACACTTGTGTAAGGGATTCGCTATCACATGTCATATAACCTTCAATTCTACTAGCAATTATGTAGTTAAGATAGTTTTGTGTGAAGGTTATTTGCATCAAGTTTTTAGATCACACTTCATGATCCATTGTCAAGATGATAGCAATTATGTAGTTAGTAAAGGTTGACACCATTTAAAGAAAACAAAAGATGTCCATACTATTGTAGTCTAAAAGAAACCACAATAAGTATTATAATGTAATATGAGTTGTGGTCTATAGTTTAATATGACATAAAAAAAGATACAACTTAACAAATATGAGGCCAAAAATCTTGAAGATAAATTTCATGAAAGATTTAGTAAAAGAGCCATTGTCACATGTCATAAAACTTTCGGTTCATAAAACCTTCAATTTAATTTTCTGATCCATTGTCACAATAATACCAAAGATTAGGGTCATTTAAAAGATTAGAGCCATTTAAAAAAAGACAAAAAAGCCCATAAATATAATAGCTTCAACAACTACATAACTAAAACATTAACCAAAACTCCTTTAAGATAATCCAAATAATACTTTTGAAAGTAGGGTTGAAGACATGGAAATTATCTCAAAGTGAATCTTGAGTGGCCCTACCATGCCTTGTGCCGAATGCTCGATTCACACACGTAATGACAGTTGTTCTCCGCAGGTTTGACAAAGAAATCTTTCGAGCTGTTAAACGAGGAACTTTTGAAAGAGTGGAGGAGCTTTTCGTAGATTGTGGACTTAGTTTGTTTTTTTGATGAATAGTGCCTTTTCTATTAAAAAATATTAAAGTTACATATCCACAAAAATGGCCTTATGTTTTTGATGGACTTAGTTTGTTGAGTTCTTATCGCTTTTAAAGCTCACGTTGCACTATTATTATGTTTTCTTGACCACAACTCTAATTTGCAATTCATCAATGCATTCATCATATTCAATAATGAACTATTATTATGTTTACTTCAATGCATTCATCATCTTCAATAATGCAATTGTTGTGGGAAGTGTTTTAGTGAAGATATCAACAATTTATTTAGGTGAAGGATAAAATTATAATTTCACTTATTTATCTTAAATTAAATCTTGAATAAAATGATATTGGATCATTATAGTAAATAATTGATAAGTAGGAGGTATTTTCCACAACAAGTCAAATTGTGATATTGCTATCAGAATTCAAATGTGTAATTTTTTAGTTAAACTCATTGACCCATGTTTCATGAGTAGTGGTTCATAAGAACTCATCTCTCATGAAAATGTATGGAGCACTTATTGCATCAAGGTGATGCTGAGAGGTGAAGCACTGGAACTTCCCGAGAGTTCACCATCCATCATCAATACTTTGTACTAAGATGGATGACCTCCCAAAAAAGAAAAAGTAAACAATGATTATTTTAGGCATACTGCCAATGAAGTGCACTGCTCCCTACAAAATACTTTCTCAAGTCTGGATGAAATTTTTTTACAAAGCTAAAGATTATACTTTCTTCAGTGCAACATACAATACAAAAACAAAAGCAATTGAACTTATTAGCAGTGCATTCTCAAAATGCTTTAATTACAGTTCTGTGATCATATATCTACAACTGACTTCATCTCTATTAGATTATCCACTCTCTGCAATATCTCTTGTGACATTATAACCTCCTTATTCACATGTATATTATTTTTCTTTTATATTCAAAGGGAAGCATCAATATATATCCATCGCAATACACATTTATTCATTTGGTTGCTTGAATAGGATGTAGCATGTTAACCGAAGACTGTTGGCCCAAAAACTCAATATCCAATGCATGCGGAGGGAAGACAAAATGTATGAAGTGTTATATAATAAAATAGAAGCCCTCCTTAAGATTTTGAAACTTTTCTATAAACATTGCATCCCATTGTAAGGAATAAAACAATAAAACAATAAACATGATAACCAAATCA
Organism: Thuja plicata; assembly: GCA_018584345.1. Taxonomy (NCBI): domain Eukaryota; kingdom Viridiplantae; phylum Streptophyta; class Pinopsida; order Cupressales; family Cupressaceae; genus Thuja; species Thuja plicata. Next base: position 2,618,294 of record MU224874.1, on the reverse strand, counting down.
ATCAAACTATAATGCAAACCTCTAGAATTGTTGCGAATGTAAAGCATATTATCACCCAAGCATCATACACACATATCATCAAATGAAAACAACAAAACACGTGGGAAACAACCAAACACGTGGGAAAAGAAATGTAGAGTGTTCATGTACATTGTTACACTATTTTCTTGACAAACCAATGTTTATAAAAATATAAATTTAATATAATACAATCTAAACCATCAAAATTGGGATTTAGCATCTTTTATTATCCATCTAAAATATTTTTCAATCAAAGGCCAAAATAAGTTGATTTGTCAAGACGCGAGGTAGAATCAAACTATTTACAAAAACAATCATACTTAGTTATTTACATGTGCAGACAATAAAGCCAACTCTAAAAATTTAAAATAGAACTTTGAACATCAAATGTAGCTTACACAAGATCCTCAATGTGTGTGTGTGTGTGTGTGTGTGTGTGTGTGTGTGTGTGTGTGTGTGTGTGTGTGTGTGTGTGTGTGTGTGTGTGTGTGTGTGAGAGAGAGAGAGAGAGAGTATTAGTCTCAAAACACTATAAAATAGGACTTCTAGATATTGCTACCATCTTCCAAAGACAAGTTGTACATCCAAGCAGAATATAGATCCCTTTGACACAAGAAAATGCATTGTAGGTAAAGCCAAGTTGATCATCATATCCTGTTACTAAAATATGTCGTGCAGACTAGATATTAACCATCAAAAATAACAAGTTTGACGTCAACGACAACAAAAGCATGACTTGTGCAATAATCTCCCCCTTTGTCGTTGATGGTAACACTTGTGTATTTTTTGCATTTCTTCTCCCCCTTTGTCGTTGATGGTAACACTTGTGTATTTTTTGCATTTCTTCTCCCCCTTTGACATCAAGGACAAAGTGTGTATCCAAAAAGATATTCTTCTCCAAAACAACTAATATCTACAAGAGTTTCCTCTAACACTATTAACTCCCCTTAGAAAAAAAATTCCAAAGGAAAATTGAAATTGTGTCTCCAAATACAAGTATTAAGTTAAAAACTTTGGTAATATGTCCTTGAATTTTATCTTCAGCAAGGAAAAGGTATATTCCCATGTAGAGAAATGGTTGAAGACAAAGCTATGTTTTGGCATTCAATCTATAATCTAAGAGATCTTATGTGACATTGTCATTATCTATTTTCTACATCTTCTTCTCAATGGCTTTAGCACCTTTAAGAATATCATATAGAGTGACCATATTCGGATCAATTGTCTCTCTCAACAAAACAAATTGTCCTTTGATCCAAATCCTTTGATCTTACAGAAGATCTATCTAAGAATGAAATTGATTGATTTGTAACCAGATAATTATTGTCCTTCTCTAAATCATATGAGTTGTTAATCTAAGAAAATTGGGACTCAATTGAGTCGATTTGAACCTTAATATGTTTGGTGACATTTTGGTCACTTTAGGCTACATCAAAACATATAGAAAGAATTCTTTACACAAATTTTGATTTTCTTCAAGTTCTCTTGCAACAATGTGTGAACATTCTTGCATAGGTTGCATATATTCATCTTTCTTTTAACAATTATTATTTTCTCAACATCTTCTTTGGTTTTCCTTTCCAAGAGGGCTGAGTAATCTTTGAAGGAGTATATTAATAATCTAATTGTTGCGTAAGGTTAAGATATATATCAATATGAACATCTGATAAGACGTCTAAGAATAAATTTACTACATAATCAACAAAACTTGTTCTTATTAATGTTTCTTTTTCAATCAATGAGGTGGGCATAGTAGGCTTGAACTACAATTGAGAATCCAATGGTTCTTTAAACAAATTAGAGTCATAAAATATATCTCCAACTTCAATTTGAATCAATCTTGCATTCCTACTTCATCTTTGATCAAATCACTTTTTTCAACATCAATTAAATCAATCAAATTATTATTGTTAATAATCTCTGGAGGAGAAGACTCTGTTAAAGGTTCTTTAGAGGGACCTTCCTCTAATTCCTTAATAATTTGGGTGGCAGATTCTTTGATTTCCTTTAATATTTTATCTTTCCCATCTTCAGTTTCCTTCATTAGAATATTGATTATTTGATTAGTTTTCAACTCCTGAGATAATTTCATCATTGCTATAGCAGCTTTTTCCTTGATAATTATACAGTTTTGAAGTCATTTATGACTTGTTTCCTCAGTTTCTCTTCTAGCTTAACTGCTTCAACTCTCTATTAGTCATTACTTCTACAAGATTCTTCTATCAAGTTCATTTATAATGTTAGCCAAAGAGAAAGTATATCTCAACATGTACATTATGATATTTTTGGTTAATAGATTTGCCTTCCAGAAGTATAGATTTAAATTAACTCACATTAGCTCAAGTGTGAACAACGGTTACAACCAACAGTTGAATATATCATTATTGAGTTAAGGATCTTCCTCTACATTTGAGAGGGGTAGCTCCCTCGTATGATAAAATTTGAGTTTTGTGGAGTGTGATTTTAACCAAAAAGAAGAAAAGGTTGACTAACATTCGCCCATCACCATGGTACGAATGTAGTTACAAATTAAGAAAGGAAGAGAAGTAAATGACACAGATTATTTACTCTCAACTTGTGAACAACTACAATTAAGAAAATAAGCATAGATTCTCCCACTACGTATATGCAAATAATAACTCAAAGGTTTTAAGACACATATATCCATAATCAAATACAGAAAAGGACAACTAACAGGTAATTGCAAATTCAAAAAGAAACAATTAAACACAAAGATTTTAATCATTCCTTTATTCAACTCAGAGTGAAATACAAAGACTCCACCTCGTCCTATACAAAAAGATCATGAATGAAAGAGAAAAACCTCTGCTTATTTCCCTTGTTTACAGAATTAAAAATCAAATTTCTTCCCTTCCTGGTTGATTCTCACTCTTACCTCAAAGGGTAATGGGGGTTTCAGAAGAAAAGAAAAAGTCCCTCTCTTGTCTTTTGATTCCATATTTAAAAGATTCCTTCGAGAAAGACACTTCACTTTTGTAATTGATTCTTTACGATATTCATATGTGGAAATTAACCATACTCCTATGGGCATATGATGACCTTTCAGTTTGGGTAACTCACTCTTGAAAAATGGTTACTCTCCCTACATCTTTAAGTCCTATTGTCAATTCACTCAAAGTGTGAACTCTAATCCTTCTTGTAGACAATAAAGTAAACTCAATATAATAATTAAATATTTCTCTGTCACAAATGGCATAGAGGCACAATTTAATAGCTTTAAATATTAGTTAACCTTATCTCTGATAAGGTCACCACCAATAGCTAAAAAGGATAGACCCTCAAATAACAAGAAACATAAATGAATGCCTTGGGCTAATAGAAAACTTCTTGTTGTTGTAGTGAGAAGGAGGAAAGCCACAGCAAGTTCCTTTCTATAGAGCGGGTTAAATGTTTTTAAAGGAGACTCGGACTTTTTCTCTCTAAGTTTCTCGACATATCTAGTCAAATCTAAGAAGCACCATGATGTATTGGCTGACTCAATGTCTTAGGTTCTCTTCCTGGAATGACCAAAAAATATGCTTCAGAAGATATGTCTATTTTCTTCGCTACAACTTACTGGTAAGCACTGTCAAGTTGGAACAATCTTGATACTATTATGAATATCTCGTACGTACTACACCGTAGGGTGATTCCATAGTAAGGTGGTCATGTGCAGTGAGGCACTGTAAGTGAGGTTACCACCGTACGGTGAGGTGTAGACTGTGCAAAGGTGTAGACTGTGTGGAGATAGTTGTGCACCCGCATGGATTAGAGAGATGCACTCCTTGGTGGACTCATATGATGATTTCCATGACCGGTACGTGGCTATCGTGGCTGAATGTTGGATGCCGAAGGAAGTGGTTTGAGGGAGTGAACTTACGTCACCCTATGACGTGATCGCCTGAGGGAGTGGATTCAAGCTGCCTGAGGGAGTGGAGACTCTATACGGTCGAAGGAGTCGTACGGTGACATATAGTTTGGCTTATGGATTCACCGTACGGGTGATGCCCCATAAAGATCCAGACCGTTGGCTGGAGGTGTGACAACGTCCTCGCATGTGACAACTTGGTAGTATCTGAGGTGAAGGGAGTGACCCAAGGCCAAAGGGAGTTTTTGAGGCTGAAGGGAGTGACTAGATGCTGAAGGGAGTCTCCGAGGAGAAGGGAGTGAACCAATGCTGAAGGGACCATCAATTGGAGGAGTGCCAAGGTTGCTAGTAACCATTTCATGGAGCGGCAGTTGCTATACCAAATTCTATAACGAATCACAGAATGTATAAATGTTTGTGGAATTCATTATAAATTTGAGGCGAGTAGCATGGTGCTATGTCAGGTTGATTGTAAGGAAATCTGATTCTGTGTAACAATCCAGAGTGCATTGTATGTAGATCTTTTTATTGTAATAAAAAGTTGCTCTAGGGTTTGTTGGGTGGTGGGTTTTTCCCGAAAGGGTTTTCCCACGTTAAATCTGGTGTTTTATCTATGTTTTGTGTCTGGTAATTCCATATTTTATTGTCTTACACATCTCTGAGATATAGTTTCTTATTTCCCTATTAATTTGGCATTCGGAAAGCGTTTCTGCACTGTTGCTTTCCTAACAAGTGGTATCAGAGCCTGGCCAGTTGTGCTATCCTTGTCGAGTAGGGTTTGGTATTTTGTGCCAATTTGTTTTCAATGGGAGTTTGCAAATTTTTTTGTTTGTATATTGAGATGGCTGGTATGTCAGGAAGAATAGACATTGAAAAGTTCAATGGCACAAATTTTGAGTTGTGGAAACTTAAAATTGAAGATGTGCTGGTTGATTGAGATCTATGAACTATTGTCTCTGCTGCCAAGCCTACATGCATAAAGCAAGAAGATTGGGATATAGAGGACCAGAAAGCCGGAGGACTCATAAGATTGAGTTTGGCAAATTTCATTCTGTTGAATGTCCATGAAGAGAAAACCGCGCATTCCTTGTGGATGAAGTTAAGAGACATTTATCAGGGAAAGTCCTTGGTAAATAAACTCTTCCTGAGAAAGAAATTGTACTCCTTGGGGATGGATGAAGAAACAATTGTTGCAGATCATCTGAATGTGTTCAATATGGTTATCACACAATTGACATCTGTTGGTATAACCAGGTGTGTGCACCAAGTTGTGGACCAAAAATGGGGGTATAAGTGGACGCATTTTTTCTGAAATTGGGTAAACCTAAACTTGGAACAAGAGTTTGAGGGTCATGCACTCAAGATAAGAAGATGTGTAAAAAATAAAAATTGTAGTACTCTGACTCTAGTTTCTATAACACTAATTTTTTTTAAAACCTGATAAGATTAAGATGGTCAAACCTCGCGCGCACAAAAACATGTTCCTAAGTTTTTTGGAAAAACACAACATAGTTGTTTCCGTGTGCGGTACAAAAGGTATAATTATATTCAATACTTTTTAAATCCCTTTGGTAGGATGATAGGTAAGAGTGAGATCTAGAAGTTGTATATTTTTTTGTAATTTTCTGATGAGTAATTTTTTTTCTGTGATATTTTGAAGTGGTCGCATCCTGAAAATTTGGTACCTATCGCTGGGCATAACTTGCATCAAAATAATTGAAAATGAAATTTTTTTAAAGTGTATAGAATCAAGTGTAGAACAATAATATATGTAATTTATTTGTAATTTGATTAAGTATTTCAAAAGTTATTAAAAAAATGGTAGACATATGTTTGTGAGTACAATCAAGACACTGGTAAAGAAAATTAGAGTTTACTATGCTAATGTTGTCCAAAAATAGAAAAATTTATATGGTTAGAAAGCTAAGAAGACGTATCAGATTATGGTGAAAATTATAAAGCTACCCAGTTGACAAATTGTAAACCTGATGAAGCTAAATTCATAACTCATCTTACAAGATAAAAAAATGTCTAAAAGAACAAAAATGGAGGGAAAATGAGCCTCCAAGCCTTTGGTTCATTTTTCAAGCCTCTTCTCGAGCCATAACCCGATCAGGTTTCTAAATTTCACATAACCCAATCGGGTTCTGAAAAGACAAAAGTACTTGATAACCCGATCGGGTTCTGTAAAGAAAATATTACTTCAAAACCTGATCGGGTTCTAAAAAGAAAAAAGTACTTCAAAACCCGATCGGGTTTTGAAGAAGTAAAAACTATTCATTTTATTCTCTATAACCAGAGAGAGAGAGAGAGAGAATGTGCTTAAAAAGTTGAGCCATCAGAAGCACAAAGTGTGAATCTAGATTAGCCAATGCTTCGCATGAGATTTTCTGAAGTAACCCAATCTCCTCTTTTGCACTCTCACTTTGTTTCGCTTCCTCTGCATTCAAGACTTCAATCTCTTTTTGCATTCTTTGAATTGTTCCCAATTGGTTCTCACTCTCTACACGCAATGATGTAATTTGTTGTCTCAGGGCTTGGATAATTTGACCAAGTTGATTTTCCCAATCTTCTCGCAATAATCTCATATCTTCTTGCAGATTTTCAGTAATTCCAAATTGTTTCTCACCCTCTGCCGTAAGTATTTTGTTTTCTTTCTTCACCCCATGAAGTTCGTATAAAAGACATGTATGGAAATCTTCACAGTATTTAGGAGGCAAAAATTGGTAACAATTCGAGCAATAGGAATCAGAAAATGCACACCCTTCTTCACCAAACTGCATAGATGGGCAACCTAAAATACATCTGGAAGTAGAGTTGCTCCCTTCACTTCGGGCCGTTGCAAATTAGTGAAAGTTTTCTACTCTTCCTTCCATAAAAATAGCTTATTTCAATGGTCACCCATGAATTTTTTTAAATGGCCGTTTGGTTTCCTTTGCTTCTTTCAATGGTCATCCATGATTTTTTCTGCAATCTTCCAACCTTTCGTACATAGTTATTACAATTTAATACCCTCCTAGTACATAGGTGTTTCAAGTGAGTGAAATTGTACTCTCTCTCTCTGAAGTAACCCAATCTCCTCTTCTGCACTCTCACTTTGTTTTGCTTCCTCTGCACACAAGATTTCAATCTCTTTTTGCATTCTTTGAATTGTTCCCAATTGGTTCTCGCTCTCTACAAGCAATGATGTAATTTGTTGTCTCAAGGCTTGGATAATTTGACCAAGTTGATTTTCCCCATCTTCTCGCAATAATCTCATCTCTTCTTGCAGATTTTTAGTAATTCCAAATTGTTTCTCACCCTCTACCGTAAGTATTTTTCTTTCTTCCTTCACCCCGCGAAGTTTGTATAAAAGACATGTATTGTAATCTTCAAGGTATTTAGGAGGCACAATTTGGTAACAATTCGAGTAGTAGGAATCATAAAATGCACACCCTTCTGTATAGATGGGCAACCTGAAATACATTTGGAAGTAGAGTTGCTCCCTTCGCTTTGGGCCATTGCAAATTAGTGAAAGTTTTCTGCTCTTCCCTTCAGCAAAATAGCTTATTTTAATGGTCGCCCATGAATTTTTTTAAATAGCTGATTGGTTGCCTTTTCTTCTTTCAATGGCCATCCATGATTTTTCTGCAATCTTCCAACCTTTTGTACATAGTTATTACAATTTAATACCCTCCTAGTACATAGGTGTTTCAAGTGAGTGAAATTGTACTCTCTCTCTCTCTCTCTCTCTCTCTCTCTCTCTCTCCCTCTCTCTCTCTCCG
>MU224874.1:2577983-2589598 GCA_018584345.1 Thuja plicata | reverse complement strand
ACCAAGAACACAACTTCCTCCATAAACGTCTGTGGGAACTTCTAACATAGTTTTGGGAGTACCTTCACCTTTTGAAATTACAATAAAAATATTAATGTTTATGTGTATCCCCTTCACAAAATTTGAACCGTCCATATAACCGGCCTTCCCACAATTACCAATATTTATTTTATAGTTTTCTGAATTATTTTTACCAAAATCATCCCATGATTTTATCCTATCCATAAAATTCTCCTTTATTTCTTGCATCCTTAATTCATTTCTGCCCAAATTGGCATTGTGTAGATGCTCACCTCTATGGTTTGCTTCACGCAAAACAACACTTTCATCAATCACAGCCTGCGAATGAAACACAAACACGGGCTGCAGACTAGTCAACTCGCATATTTGTTGACGTCTGGTGAAGGAATTACCGCAAAAGTCCTCAATGTTTCCTAATGTCTTTCGTGGTGGAAATCTTTGAGCAAGATAAACAATCTTGTCTGCAAGTGGCTGACGAATGTAAGGAACGACGCATTCAAAATATTGAAAATGAAAACAACTGCTTCCCTCGTCATCATCACTGGAAAGACCTTCCTATGCAGCACAGTCAAATCCCCTGGATTTTCTCTTGTGAATAAACCCACCATATGCACGCCACTCATTTGGCCTAGCAATAGTGAAAAAATTACTAACATGACTCTGTATATCAGAACTGGTTGCTTGCGACTTAGCATAAATAAGATTATGGGCATTTTGTGTCTGTATAACAACAGAATCCCTTGGCATGTTATGTGAATTATGCAAATTTGAATTTAAATCATCAAGAAAACTCATGGTAGTAGCCTCACGCATCTGATTGGTTTCCTTACAAAAAGATTTGCATTGCAAATTATCTTCAAACAATTTTTGTGACAAGGAATCGGTCTCATACCCCATGTAGATTGCAGATATCCCATTGAAACTAATGTTTCTAGCTGTCTGCATACCGTTGGCATTTGGTAATACCTGCAAAGGACATGGTTTTGATAACCAAGCTGGCTGCGTACGCGGACAAACATTTTGGGCTTTCAAACTTCCTACGGGTCTGCAACCATCATGCAAGTCAAGCTGTCCACCATCCAAATGACCCAGATTTGCTAAAATTGCATTATCTTTTTTTTATTTTTTTCGGCAGATGTTTGTCTGGTGCAGTAATCGAATACCCCAAATTATGAACAGGGAAATTTAGAATGGTTGCATACTCTCGTGGCTTCCACTTGAGCCACCCACGTCTATGAGTATCAAATCAGGATGAGCAACATATTGGGTTTCCTGACCCTCTTCTTGGCCAATACACAGGCCTCTTCTCTTGACTGCAACAACCTCAACATCTTCTGCCTTTTTATATTTTTCTACAATGAACTTGTTGTCTACCTTTTCATCTTCTTCTGCAACGAAGTCTGTCACAGACTGTCGTTCACCAAGAACAAGTGCTTCTTCATTATCCAGCTGCAACATCCTATGAATTTTGGAAGCAAAATCATTCGGATTATCAAGACTGAACCCAGAAGTATAGAAATCCATTTGATAATAGACCATCACTAGGTCCTTAACAGACTTTCCATACTTGTCTGTCTTTGCCCTCTTCCGCAATTCTTTCATGGCTTTTTTCTTGTGTTGCACACCACCCGTGCACTCAAGAATTGCATAAAGCTCAAATCTGAGAGCTTTTAAATCTTCTTCTGGTTCAGCTTTAGGCTTATCTTCCCAGCCATCCCACCAATGGACATGGAAAATTCTTTTAGCTTTTGCAAGCCTAGCATCAATCTCTACTGAGCCTAAACTTCCAAGAAATTCATCGATGACAAAATCGACTTCATCTTCTTCCATCTCTACTCTAGCCTCACCTAGGCTCTGATACCAATTGTAAATATTAAACAAACAGAGAAACGGAATGAAAACACTATACAAAGAAGATAAAGTACAATAGACATGATTTTATCATGGTTCGGCAATTTGCCTATGTCCACACTCGAAGCAGGGAATCTATATATTAATCCAATCAACTGATACAATCTAATAACAGTTACACTACATGACTACTCAGCCATTTATAGAGAGCTCTTCTAATATGAAGAGATGGAGGAAAGTGAACGGTCATATGACCGTTGGGCTTCACATCCCAACAAGAAGAGCCCCCTCCACAACTCTTTTACTGTTCACCCATACATCACGCAAGCCTCCCTTACGTCTCTACCCCACATAGAGTCTTCTCACACGTACGCCAATTGTGTACATCCCTTTATCTCCTTCCTATGGAACGATCACCCTACAGTTAGTTCTCTGGCGGCTCACACGTATGGATATGTTGGTCTGTGATGTCTATAAGGCTTCATAATTAATTATAATGTCGCTAATCTGGTCTCCATTAGAATATCACAGTTGCACAAAATAGTATTGCCAATAATATTGTGCAAAAAAATGAATCAGCATAGCAATATAATAGTAATGAACTAACGCCAACAAAGTAATTGTATTCTCATATAATATGAATATCTTCAATTATTACAAGTTGCTTCAACTCAAGGCTTCACAAATTTGGGCCAACAGGAAGAATGGGTGAGGAGTGACTCCCACCAAAATTGTGGATGTCAGAATAGGGAAGGGAGGGTCTTGCACCTCCAAAATGGCAAACAACATGGAATTCCAACTGAAATTGAAATTACACAAGAAACATAAACTCTATGATGATTTCCTACAATGCAAACCACGGCCTTATAAAGGGTTCCAAGAAGTTTTTTGAAAGGTTACAAGCAAGCCAACATTAGTAATTTATTAATTTTTATTTTATAATTAAATTAGTTAATTAAGAGGGTCTGTAAGATATTATTAAATTTGTCAGACCACTTAATCAATTAATTTAATTAAGTCATTTAATTATTTTAATGACATTAAAGTCCTCCTGGCCCAAGAATTGTTTTCCCTCAAGCAATTGCAAACTCGGATGCTCCAAGATTTGTTTGCTCTCCCATGTGGCATCTTCAACCAGCAGATCCTTCCTTCGAACTAGGTACTCACTAATGATGTGTGACCTTAGCTTCCTTTCTTTGACATCGATGATCTCTATGGGATTCAAAGCAAGTTTTCTCTCTTTGTCAATAGGTGGAAGTTCCTTGGAAATGGTGACACGTTGACCGACTGCCTTCTTGAGGCATGAAACATGAAAGACGTTGTGAATTTGATTTCCTTATGAAAGCTCCAATTCATAAGAAACTTCTCCCACTCTCTATACCACTCTATATGATCCATACAAGTGAGGTTTCTGCTTCTCAGCACAAGTTTTCTTCAAGGAAGATTGTTTGTATGACTGTAATTGGAGGTAGACCAAATCTCCTACTTCAAAACTCCGCTCAATCTTGTGCTTATCAGCATAAATGTTCTGCTAGTTGTGAGCCAATTGTAGGTTATTTTTTAGGGATCGAAGGATATCTAAACTATCCTACAACCAATCTTTGGCCCTCGGTGCATGATTGTCGCCTAATGCCAAATCCACAAATGACAAAGCCTCATAACCATAAAGTGCCTTGAATGGTGACATACCTATTAACATATGGTAGGTAATATTGTAACATTACTCTCCTAAATGAAGCCAATAGATCCATGATTTTTGTTGTGCTGAATGGGGTAGAAATTAGGATTGGGTTTAGAAGAAATAATAAGTAAATAGTTTTAACATATGCTAAATATATTATTTTCCTTAACATTTAATTAAATGTCCAATCCTATTACTATCATGATTTAATGCAAAGAATCCAAGAAAATGCATAATGCTATTGCTTAACTCTGAATGAGGTTGTCTTCCCTATTTGCCTTACTCTAATAATAGATGGTGTTAGTTTGTTAGCTTGAAGAGTTGTCCCACCACTTGCTAACAATAATTAATTAATTACTAATTATTTGTTTGATTTCCCTAGGTGACAACTTGCAATTAATTTTTTGATTGGTTGTTGGCTTGTAATTTATCTCAGTCGTTGATTGAGAATTGATCTCAGTCATTGGTTTACCAATGAGGGTAGTTTAAAAGGGGGTATAGGGGCATTTGGAGATCACATCAAAAAGTGAAGAGCATTTGTAGTGTTTGAAAATGAGTTTGCAATGATAGCAAATAGTCTTGCAGTGTTAGCAAGGGTGCAGTGATAGCGTTGGGGATAGCAGTGGAGGAATATTAGCAGGAGGAGTTAGGAGATTGTCTGAGTTCTGCCAGTGAGAGGCAAGGAATTTTGTATCTCTTAATTTGCTAAAGATTAATATATATTTCTCATCTGCAGTATTGGTTTTCCCTTCGGGGTTTTTCCAGAGATGATTTACCCAAAAAATATTGTGTTATTATGTTGCATATTTCTTTCCGTATTTTTATTGGCGAAGTTGCAGTTGTGTTATTTTTCAATATAAGCTGTGATTTTATTTTCAAGAGTTAAATAATATTTGTAAGGTAGGAGATTAATAATCAGTGACTGCAATAGATTTTTCACATGGTATCAGAGCAGTGTTCAGGGTAGAAAAGGTTTACCCTAGGAAAAGGAAAGAAATTTGAGTTTGACCTATTTCAAGTTATTGTTTCTTTTATTTCTTTGAGATGGCCTCAACAGGTTTGAGAGATCAGGACAGATTGGATGGTGCCTCAAATTTTGGTGTTTGGAAAGCCAAAATTTCTTTATTGCTAGAAGAGAATAGTATCAAGGAATATGTTACCAGTACCGTAGTTGTACCTACAGATCCAATACATCTTGCAACATACAAGAAGGACAATGCCAAGGCGAGGAGGATAATCCTTGATGGTGTCAAGGACCATATTGTTCCACATATCGCAGAGTTAGATACAACAAAGAAGATGTGGGATGCCATTCTGAATCTGTACCAAAATGCTACCACCAACCAAAATTTGATTCTCAGAGAAAATTTGAAGAATGCCCAGATGAACAAGGGAGAAGACGTCACAAGTTATCTTACCAGACTTAGACTTGTCAAGGATGAGTTAGCAGCTGTTGGAGAGAGTCCAAGTGATGATGAGCTAGTTAGGATAGCCCTAAATTGGTTTACTAAGCAGTGGGATATCTTTTTTCGAGTTGTCACTCGATGAGACACCTACTGAATCGGGATCAACTATGGAGTGATTTCACTCGGGAGGAGTTTAGACTAAGTCTTTTCAATGGAGCCAACAATAAGAGTTAATAAAGTGAGGTGGAACAGGAAAATTTTTCCCTAGCGGGTAAGGAGAAAGCAAAGAAGGGGTCTAGCAAAGGATCAAATTCACAAAGTAAGAAGAAGGACCTATCTAAGGTCAAGTGCTTTGGTTTTCACAAGTTTGGCCACTGTGTCAGTGATTGCCCGCAAAGGAAGGGTAAGAAGCAGATGGCAGCTTCAGCAAGTGCAAATGAGCTCTCTAGTAGATTAGAGGATGAGTTCACACTCATAGCTTGCATGATTAGCTCAACCTCACAAAGTGCTTGGTACATAGATAGTGGGGTGTCATTTCATATGACAGGAGTTAGAGAGTACTTTTCCAGTTACAAGGAGGAGGACACCAGTATCTAGATTACTATGGGAAACTTGTCCAAGCTCAACTCAGTTGGGAAAGGGATTGTTCAGTTTCAGAGGGAGAATGGGAAGTGATTCCCCTTCGTGATGTGTTGCATGTGCCAGGCTTAGGTATGAATCTAATTTATGTATTTTTTCTTCTAGGTAAAGGGTATAATTAACTTTTTAGAGGTACGCAGGTGTTGATCAAGCACAAAGATTGGAAATCACCTGTATCTATTAGAGTTAGGAGCGGTCGCCTTTATAGATTGTAGTTTGATACTCCTAAGGCACTTGTGAGCAGTAGTAATCCTAGAGATCTTGGAGAGCTATGGCATAGGAGGATGGTCCATATACATCATGGATCACTTAGATTACTTCGTGGGACAGTGATAGGTGTTCCTGAGGTGAGCACAGAGCATGATGAAGTGTGTAAGGGATGTGTGTTGGGGAAGTTTGTGAAAGCATCTTTTCCAAGTAGTGACATGAGATCTAAGGTTGTTCTTGATCTAGTACATTCAGATGTAGGTGGACCAATGTTGACGAAGTCTCTCAAAGGATATGAGTACTATGTTACTTTTGTTGATGATTTCTCCAGGAAGACCTGGATATACTTCTTGAAGACCAAGGATGAGGTTTTCAGTCAATTCCAAGAGTTCAAGACTCTTGTGGATAACTCAACAGGAAGGAAGATAAAGGTTCTTCAGTTAGATAATGGAGGAAAGTACAAAGGAAATGAATTCCAGGAGTTCTATACCAGGGAAGGAATCAAGAGAGAGTGGATTAATCCTTACAATCCGCAGTAGAATGGAGTTTCTGAGAGAAAGAACTAGTCCATATCAGAGGTAGCAAAGGATATGTTACATGACCAGGATATGCCCCACTACTTATGGGTAGAGGCATGTAGTACTTCAGTGTAAATACATAATAGGGTTCCACATAAGGTAATAGGGAAGATGACACTAGAGGAAGCTTTCACAAGGAAGAAGCCAGATGTCAGTCACTTCACGATATTTGGAAGTTTGGCATATTGTCATATTCTAGGTGATACACATACCAAGTTAGATTAGACTACAGAGAGGGGGTAATTTATTTGGGTACAGTGAAACCTTGAAGGCATATCGGATATGTATTCCAGGGACTAGAAGGATTATAGTCAGCCATGATGTTAAGTTCATGGAGGATAAGGCTTTCAGAAGGTGTAGATATTTGCCAGAAAAATATCAAAGTAAGCAGACGACAAAAGCTCCAAGGGTAGCTCAACCGAGTCAAGGGAAACAAAGCTCAAGTATAGTTACTAGTACAAGTGTAGGCTCAAGTGGTGAGAGTTCACAGAGTATGGAGCAACTGGTGCAGCAGGAAATGCATCAAAAAGATATGGAGGTTGATATTTCTTCCTCTACAGTTGGCAGATTGAACCGTGAGGTTCAACAAAGGGATACTCAGGAGTTTGTGGGAACTCCTAGGAGGAGTACAAGATCAAGGAAATGACCAGCCAAGTTTAATGACTATGTGGCTTTAGTCAGTCAGTTGGTAGATAGTGATCCTTCCAGTTATCAGGAAGTTGCACAGCATTAGGTTTGGTGAGATAAGATGGTTGAGGAATATACCTCAATAATGCAGAATGATGTGTGGGAGGTAGTGCCTAGACAAACAAATAGCCCCTGACAGTGGTTGGATCACGCTGGATCTACGAGATCAAGCACGGTGCAGATGGTAGCATCGATAAATACAAGACAAGGTTCGTGGCAAAGGAGTTCTCTCAGAAAGAGGGAATAGACTATGAGTCCATACATTCACTCCTATGGCCATTTATACTTATATTCAAGTTGTAATCTCATTTGCAGCACATATCATATGGAAAATCCATCAAATGGATGTCAAGACAACATTTCTTAACAGTGAGTTGAAGGAGGAGGTATACATAGAGAAACTAGAAGGCTTTGTAGCACACAACAAGGAGTCCCACGTGTGCAGATTGAAGAGAGTGTAGTAAAGGATCATATATGTTCCAGGTGAAGTTATCAAATTGATAGGCTATACTGATGCAAATTGGGCAGGCAGTACAACGGACAAGAGAAGCACTTCATGGTGTTGTTTCAGTTTGGGACCGGGAGTTGTCTCTTGGTTTAGCAGGAAGCAGAATTTTGTGGCTTTGAGTTCTGCAAAAGCATGATACATAGAAGCTAGCATGGCAACGTGTGAAGCTATATAGCTTTGGAAGTTTCTAGTGGTCTTGTTTGGTCAGAGAGTTGAGACTACTGTGATACATTGTGACAATCAGAGTTACATCAAGTTGTCTGACAATCCAGTGTTTCATGATGGGTCTAAACATATAGACATTAGGTATCACTTCATTAGAGATTGTGTACAATGGGGGATTGTTAAACTACAGTACATACCTACAGAGGAGTAGGTAGGAGACATTCTAACAAAGGCATTGGGGAAGGCAAAATTCATCTTCTTTAGAGATAAGTTGGGTGTCCTGCAGAACAGCTTCCTCGCTAAGAGGGAGTGTTAGTTTGTTAGCTTGGACAGATGTCCCACCACTCGCTAACAATAACTAATTAATTATTAATTATTTGTTTGATTCCCCTAGGTGACAACTTGCAAATAATTTTTTGATTGGTTGTTGGGTTGTAATTTATCTCAGTCGTTGATTGAGAATTGATCTCGGTTGTTGGTTTATCAACGAGGGTAGTATAAAAGGGGGTCTAGGGGCATTTGGAAAGATCACATAAAAAAGTGAAGAGCATTTGCAATGTTAGCAAATGAGTTTGCAGTGATAGAAAATGGTCTTGCGGTGTTAGCAAGGGCACAGTGATAGCGTTTGGGATAGCAGTGGAGGAATATCAGTAGGAGGAGTAAGGAGATTGTCTAAGTTCTGCCAGTGAGAGGCAAGGAATTTTGTATCTCTTAATTTGCTGAAGATTAATATATATTTCTCATCTGCAGTACTGGTTTTCCCTTCGGGGGCTTTCCAAGGATGATTCAAGTCCAACAAATATTATGTTATTATGTTGCATATATTTCTTTCCGTATTTTTAATTGTGAAGTTGCAGTTGTGTTATATTTCGATATAAGTTGTGAATTTATTTTCAACAGTTAAATAAACTTTATAAGATAGGAGATTAATAATCAATGACTGCAATAGATTTTTCACAGATGGTAGAATTACGATCCTCAGATATGAAAATAGTCTTCAAGAGGCTCACTCATGGTTCTTACCCGTTTCGAAACTGTTTGCTTCAACATGGTCGGATTACTCCTCTCCCTTTACAAACTCACTATCCACTATGAGCCCTAACATAATCAGAGATTACAGACCTATCAGAATTACTAATAGTTACATATTGTATTGCCGGTAATATTCTAAAATACTTAAGATTGATCACAACTATAATCTGGTAAATTTTCTATTCTATGTCAATGTGATTTTTAAGGGAATATCTCAGAATATTTTATCTTATATTCTGATATATATGCAGACTAATTATATATTCAAAATTTCCAAGGAGGAAGTCTACGTGGCATACCTCTCTGGCCTTTCATGTCCTTCTGCTCTTGTATTTATAGGTTTCCGGTGCGTGAGTGGAGGAGAAACAACGTGTTTGACTAATGCATCCCTTCAACCCGGGAGTGACCAGTCAGCATACCCGCTGAGGTGTAAGGTTGGCGATGTTTGAGATCGACGCCACAGCTGCCATCGACTTCCTTCCATATTAGTCTCATGAATATTATGTTACATCGGTTGGTATTATTAATATACAAATTAGTATGGATTATATTATGTCGCTGACTTCCTTATTGATATGGATTATATTTTATCATTTAGTATTGATATTAATGTGGGTTATTATTAGTATTAATTAATATTGATATATATATATATAATAATAATATTAAGAGTAATAAACATGCGTAGCGGCCAGAACTTTGGAACAGATCTGGAATTTTCCTGCGAGGGAAAGCGGCTTTGTGATCCAGTAAGTAAGCTTTTTTTCAATCTTAGAAAGCACTACATTCCATAGATCAGTAGGATTGCCTTGAAAAGCAAAGGGAATACCCAGAAACTGGAATATCTCCCCATGTTGAATTTTTGTCCAACCAAACTGTGAAAGCCAGGGAGGCTCGGGAAGATCCGACTGTCTGTAACAAAGGGTTTTGTGCCACTGAATGGCAGAGCCAGAGGCCAGGCAGAAAGTGTCTAAACACTGCAAAGCTGCCTTGATATTCTCTTCATCCTCCACCAAGGTGAGGAAGGAATCATCGGCGAAATGGCCATTGACCAGCTGTTGAGAAGAATTCGGCAAGGAGATTCCCCTAACAGTTCCCATAGAAATGGAATGAGCAAGCAAATATCCAAATCCTTCGGCCGCTAACACATAAAGGGCAAGAGCCAGAGGGCAGCCCTGGCGAATGGAACAAAAAAGGCCGAAGTTGGAAGACTGTCGGCCATTGATGGTAATGCAGGCGAAGGCATCATTGAAGAGCATCTGCACAGATTGAAGAAATCTTGGGCCGAAACCCATAGCGTGAAGCATAGCAAGGATAAAATGCCATTCAATACGATCATAAGCTTTAGCAAAATCGATTTTGAGAAAAAAGGGCTCTTTGGTTAGACTTTCGAGCCCACTCCATTCCTTCCCAAACAACAATGATGTTGTCAAGAATAAATCTTGATTTAATAAACCCTGTTTGTTCAGGCCGAACAATTTGCGGGAGCATGTGTCCGATCTTAAGAGCCAGAGCTTTCGCAATGATCTTATAAGAGACATTGAGCAAAGTGATGGGCCGCCAGTTGCAAATATCTTCAGGATCCCCAGACTTGGGAATGAACTTGATATTCCCCTAATTGATGATATCCCCAAGAGATTGGGTATGAAAGGCCTCCAGGTAAACTTGGTGAAGATCCGGGCCGATGGCATCCCATAGGGTTTTGTAGAACTCACAGGGAAAGCCATCACAACCAGGGGCTTTGTCATTAGCCATGGCGAACACAGCTTCTCGAAGATCCTGCAGGGACACCAGTTGGTCACAAAAGACCCACTGAGCAGGGGAGAGACACTGAGGAACCACCACGATGCAATCCTTGAGAGCCTTCTCGCAGGCAAGGGAGCGGCCCTAAGTAGCAAAGACTTGTTCATAATGGTGAACAAAGGCTTGCAAAACATCAGGAAGCTCCGTGAAAAGAGAAGAACCTTCACGGATTCTAGCTATGCCCGTACTGGTATGTCAAGGATGAAGGGCAGTAAAAAACTCTTTAGAGACTTGATCTCCAGCCTTTAACCAATGCAGCCTGGCTTTGATCTGGGCTCCTCTGGCAGCATGGTTGTCGACCACTTGCTTCTGATGACGTAACTTGGCAAGATTGAATTGAAACTCTTGATTGAAGGGGTCCTAAGCAAGGGCTTCGGTGGCAATACGCAAGGCTTTGGTGTTGGCATCATAAGCTCTACGACGACAGTTGGCCAATTGTTGGCCATAGATGCGTAAAAAGCAAGCTGTACACCTGAGGGCGTCATTCCACCATTTAATCCAACCTGTCAAGCAGGTGGGTCTAGGCTCCAGGTTCCAAACCCGGTGAATGTGGGCCACAGTGGCAGGATGCTGAAGGATAGAAGTATTAAAGTAGAATTGCGTGGTGGGAGGCCTAGCCTTAGCTGTCTGCCAAACAATATTAAATTGGATGGGATAGTGGTCTAACAAGGTCACATCAACAAGAGGAAGGACAGGTAAGGCTTGCTTATCAGAGAAGGAAAAAAAAGATTGAGCCGAGATCATGGCACGGTCAAGCCTTTTATGAATTCTATCAGTAGAAGCCCTATAATTAGACCAAGTGTGCCAGACCCCATCAGAACGGCGATGGCCCACATTGGGTTCAAAAATCCCTAATTTATTGTGCATGTAGTACCAGGCTTCTCTCTCACCAGCTGTCCATCGAAATGGCAGAAAACCATCCTTGTCAGCCGCCATTTCCACCATATTGAAGTCCCCACAAACAAGCCAAGTAGCAGGTGGCAGAGAATCCGCAAGCCACCGCCAAAGGTGAGATCTTTCAACAGCATCATTGGGAG
>MU224874.1:2565413-2577829 GCA_018584345.1 Thuja plicata | reverse complement strand
GGCTCTTAGGCCAAATAACTTTACAAGCAGCATCAAGCATGAAACCAGAAATCTTAACTTCCTGGAGGCATAAAACATCCAGGTGACAAAACCGCTTACGAAAATCCCTAACAGAATATTTTCTGTGGACGTCTGTCAACCCACAAACATTCCAAGAAATGTACTTAATGGAATAACAGTGTCGTCCATTCCATCCTCGTCCCCAAGGGAGGCAAAACTATTAGACAAATACCCTGGGACAAAACTAGACCCAGGAAAATCTACAGAAATATTACGCCGTTTGTCCTGCATGCCAGTGTGCATTGCCTCAGCACGCCCAGAAGGGCTGTGAGAGCGGCGGAAGGAACTGGAGGGAACAATTTTGACAGCCGTAGAAGGCAAGCTGACTGCGGGAACAGAAACTTGGGCGATGGAAACATTGTTCCCCTGCTCAACAGGGTTTGAAACTTTGATAACAGGGGTTTCCAAAAAAACCTTGTTATCAGCGGGTGGCGGATGGGAGGCGGGAGCCAAAACAGGGTGCTTTGGTAGCTTGTTACGGCGACCGACAGTGACCCATTCATCTTTTTTGTCATCTTCTTTCTTTCCAGCTTCTTTTTTGCCAGCCTCAACCGGTTGAGTAATAGTATCCTTGGGTGAAGGTGGTATCACCAACCCGAATCTCTATGGACTCTTTAAGGTCCCTAGAAAGGTCAACCTCAACACAGAGCCTCTTGTGAGGGCGCGGATTAAGAAAATGATCATGCTCGAGACATATAACCCTACCAAGATTTTGCGCTATGGCTTGCATGAAAGGCCAACAAGGTAATGGGAGACCAAGGAACTCGCCCCACACTGGGACCTTGAACTTCTTGTCATCAGAGATAGAGAAATCACGAGACCAGCGCTGGAAAATTAACAGCGAGGTCCTGATATTCCAGGGACCTTTGGCAAAGATAGCCTCCACATGGGAGGGGTTAGAAAAGTGAAAAAGGAAAAAGCCTTTAGTAAGGCTTTGAATGTCTTCTAGACGAATTCTGTGAGGAGTCCAGTTCTTCACAACTTAGTCCTCGAGAACATGTTCAGGGGGGTTGCGACTCAAAAAATAGCCAATCAGGGTGTGTGATTCAAGCCAAGTGCATGCATCATTGAATTCATTAATGGGTAAAACAATATCAGGCTGAGCTATACCTCGTGGAATACTTTGGGTACAAACTTGCGGGGGCATTTGCTTGGCGGCGCCATTGCTATCTGAAACCACACCAACACCAGCATCAACTGGGTGGTGGGAAGTGGCCGGAGCCATAAATACTAAGCTATTTCCTGCAATAACTGTGGTATGTGCGAAGGACAGAAACGCAGAGATCGACGCAAGGTGAAAAAACCCTAGCAGAGCATAGACCGAGCATGAGCCGTTCAATATAATATTAAGTAATTATGTTATAGTAATTAATTATTAATTGATTTTATATATATATATATATTAGTACGAATAACTATTACTTGATTAATTATTGTTATTCTTAACAATAGTATTAATTGGATATCGATTAATATTGATGGTACATTGATAGTCATGTTTGAGATGGTATTTACAATAATTGAATAAATATATATGTATTTAAAGAAATAAAATATTTGTACATACATCAATTATGGTTTGTGCTAGTCCACCCCTCCTGAATTTTCTTGTCCTTGGGAAATTGGATGAGAAATGGTCTCTTGTCCCACCCAAGTAGCATCTTCTTTTAGTAGACTTTTCAATTTTACTAAGTATTCTAAAATAGTTCTTTTTATCAGTCTCTTTTCATGCTTATCAAGGATGACTTCAGGTTCCAAGATAAATTTTCTTTCATCTAGTGCCAGCAATTTGACACAAGGACTAACTTGTTGTCCAAGGACTTTCTTAAGTCTGGATACATGAAATATTTCATGGGTCTTGCTATTCTCAGGTAGTTCTATCTCATAGGCAACATCACCTATCCTCCTTAAGACCCTGTATGGTCCATAGAATCACAATTCAGTTTTTCTACTCCACTTAACTTAATTGAAGATTGTTTGTAGGGTTGTAGTCTTAAAAATACTACATCACCAATCTCAAATGACCTTTCCACACACTTTCGATCAGCGTATATCTTTTTTTGGTTTTGAGCATGGTGGAGATTATCTTTGACAGTGTTCATAATATTGATGCTTTTCTGGATGAAATCCTTGGGTCCAGGTACCTTGCTTCCATGGGTGATCAAATCTTTGAATGTGGTGGCCTCATATCCGTATAATTACTTAAATAGAATCATCCTGATAGACATATGATGGGTGGTATTATAACAATAATATCCTAGATGTAACCATTTCATCCATGCATTTTGTTGTCCCATCACATAGTTCATGAGATACCCTTCTATCCATTTGTTGACAATTTTAGTTTGCCTATCTGTCACTAATAATATTCTTTGACAATCCATGCAACCTAAAAAACTCTTTCAAGAATATTTCTACTATTTCGGGTGCCCTATAATGGGTGGATATTGAAAGGAATGTGCATATTTGTTCAGCCTATCCACCACTACAAAGATGCAATCTTTCTCTCATACCTTTGGTAACCCTATCATGAAATCCATTAAAATGCTTTCCCAATTTTGATTTGGAATGGGTAATGGATGCAAAAGACCAAAAGCTTAAGGGAACATGCCTTAAAAGGCTAAAAAGGAAGGCAAAAAAATAAAATCAGCCTGTATAATGTTTGATGCTGTTATTTTGGATGATACAAAAACCTATGCAAAGTTATAGTGATCAGATCTACTACATTCTTGATCTTTTGAGAGGGATGAAAACAATGGTATGACACTATAATGGTCTAAAGAGAAATTGTCTTTACTATTTAATATTCCTGTGTGACTGGTTTGTCATTCTTGTTTTCAAAGTTCTACATTGTGATATTTTCTAAAAATTACTAAATTATTTTTTTTTTAAATGGTGTCTCCAATTAGTCATACTGGTACTAGTCTCAAAGTACTCTTGTTCCTTAACTATCCCCTCTTCTGATCTCTATGGTATATTCTTTCTTTTTTAATACTGAAATTTACATAGTTATCTATGATTAATAGTATATTCTTTCTTTTTTTAATACTAAAATTTACATAGTTATGTATGATTAATATTATCAAGAAAATAAATAAAGAATTTTTAAAATGTAATAAAAAATAAATAGAATCAATTAATCATTAAAGTTACAAGAGAGACCTAGAAAAGTATTATTGGATTTTGATTCAAAGATGGTATCGTATAAATTTTTGAAATTATATACTGATTTTTATAAATGAATAAATGTTTTTATCAATATTGGTTAAATAATAAGTATATCAAGTCATATTTTTTATGTTAACAAACAAGAATACTTGGAATTTATTATTTCTTCTTTTGTATATTCCTTTCTTCTATTATTAGTATATTGTTTATTTTTTCATACAAAAGCTTACATAGAACTATGTATGATTAATATTATCAAGGAAAAAAATAAATTACAAAATAAATAGAATCAATTAATCATTATAGTTAGAAGAGATCTCGAAGGGTATTTTTTGGAATTCAATTCAAAGACGATATTCTAGAAATTTTTGGAAGTATATAAAGATTTTTATAAATGAATTGGTGCTTTTAGTATTATTTATAAAAAAAATTACATGAAGTTATATTTTTGAAGTAAACAAACAAATTAAAATCAAGATAAATAAATAATAAATTATAATCTTTCTCAGTAGAATTTTTCTTATGACAACTAACTTAAATCAAATTTTCTATATCAAAATATCTTAATAATTATTTAGAAATTGACAACTTGTGGTTTGATTTTGCTCACTTTATTCATATTTTACTATCTAAATTGAAAAGAAAATACTTGTATGTATATAAGAAATACTTTTTTGATATTTTATGTGTTACTTTTAATAAATTGTAAATATTTAATTAAAGTATTATTTTTTGAATAGAATCACTATATCACTAATATTTAATATGTATAGTCTCAACTTACAATCATTTTGATTTAAAAACTCATATTAAATATTTGAGAAATATTTACCATAAATATATAACCATCAAAATATTGGTAAATTTTAAAAATTAGTCAATCAAATAATTTTGTAAATGAAAGTAATAAAAAATTAGTTGAAATATATGTCAGATAATTACATATGATTGACATTGTCACGAAAATAAACAAATAAAAACAAAACTATAGTTAAAACATACCATCAAAGTTTGACATTATCATAAAAATAAAGGGATTAGAAAAATATATGGTTAGAAAGACCATCAAAGTTAAAAGAAAGCTACTATGATTGACATAATCATAAAAATAAATAACAAAATTTAAAAATATGTTTAAAAAGTTAAATAGAAACAATTTATCATTAAAGTTAAAAGAGGGTTGTCTACGATTGGCATTATCACCAAAATAAATAAATAGAAATAAAATATGATTAAAAAGATAGAATCAAATGAATCTTTTCACATTACCCAAAAACAAAATAAATGAAAACAAAATATTGTTAAACAGATAAATAGAATTAGTTTTTTATTATTATTTATAGAATAGTATTTTATTTGTAAAAAAATAAGAGTAAAAAATCATAAAATAAGCTCTTAAACATAAAATAATAATAGATACATTTTAAATGTGAGATCTATTTATTTTTAAATTCCATGTGCATTTGTGTAACAATAATACATAGTAGACATTAGATTTCCACAGTCAATAGTAATTATGTTGTGTGTTTCTGGATTCCATTATGTCAATGCTATTTGCATCAACATTTTGGATCATACTCAATGATCCATCCTCAGGATGTAAGAGAGTTGTATGAAGACAATGATGATGGATCATTGAGTATGATCTGAAACATTGATGCAAATAAAATTGAAATAATAGAATTGAGAAACACACAACATAACAATAATACATATCTACTATATAAACCAAAACTAATATAACACTACATATAAGAATCATAAACAAATAATATATACAAAGAATCTCTAAAATTTTATATTCAAATTCACCAAACCTCATAAAATATATTCTCATATCCTAACTCTAGGAAATTTAAGCGTGATACATAGTATCATGCATACACATATCACCTAATCTATGCTTGCACAATACTATATACAAATATCAATAGTTTTTTATTTAAATATTCAGCATTCATAAATAAAAATAGCTTTCAAATACAATTATATGGTGTAGGTAATATTAGATAATATTTATAATATTTATATTGTTGGACTATTCCAATGTTAAATTTTAAAAAAAAAATTAAAAAGACTTGTAGAATGAAACGTGAGAAAACGAAAGATTCCAACCAAATGGTAAAGTTAGAAATGATGGCAGTATAATAGATATTTATAAATAATGAGTAAGGGTTATGATTAAATATAATAGGTGTATAAAGGTACTATGATTAAAAAGAAGAGAGTTGTGTAGCAGGTGGTGGAATCGTTAATTCTCTCACCGTCGCAATGCCACCAGCCATCATGTACACTTCTTTATTCAACTTACTTTGGATTTTAGGGTAACGTTAATTTTTATTTGCAACTCATTCACGTGAATGTTTTGACTACTGAGATTTTCAATATGATTTTGATTAATTTACTAGTTTTGCTTATCAATTTACAATGTGTAGTTTTAATTAGGTAGGCTATCGATTTATGATTTGTAGTTTTAACTAATGATTGAAAAAATTGTTTCGATTGAATGTAGTTTTAATAGATTGGTAGCGTAAGAGTATTAGTTTGTGCATCTTAATTTCATATATCTATACAGCCTATATTATACATCAGTTTGTGCATCCTAACTTCGTACACTTATAGAGTCTATATTATACATCGGATTTTGACAACTTTTTTTGTTGTCTTCGTATGTAAGTTGACACCTTAAAAATTATTTCTTGGCTTATGGGTATTAACGAAACTCCCTATAGAGATTGTTGAGCGTCGAAGTGTCAAAAAGTGGTCATTTCAAAGTGTCGCTCAATACCCACTTAAAGATGCACCAATAACCATTCACTTAAAATCGCAAGTATTTATGGACAAATATACCAATAGTTGTGCGCAAATGTCCTAATAGTGGTGCACAAAGTGGCCAATTATGAACCAAAAAAGCTAAAAATGATTAGCTATTGGTACATGTGTTATCATTTTTGGGGCTCCTTTAAAATTAGTAATTGAGGGGTTAGAATCGTCTGGAGTGTACGATTATTGTAGCACGTTCAGTTTTTGGTACCCTTCCCCTAAGAACAACATCATTATAAGCAAAAAATAATTAAAGAATCCTTGACACTACTATGAACTCTATCTATTTATTTGTTATTTGTCAACAAGTGCTTCATTTATTGTTGAATTTATCAACTGTTCCAAAAAATACTTCTTCTACAATACTAGGAAGGCAAGTACTAGCTATTATGAGGCACTTGTTTTTTATATTAATAAGCAACAAAACAAGGGTGTTGTCCCTATACACAACAGCCCAAAGGGCGTAAATATGACAACATTAACAACCCACCACTAATATCAAAAACCTCAAAAACTAAACATAGGCAACATCATCAAAAAGAAAGTATTACCTCTAGAACTCTTGTCCAATGAGTTATCTAATGTAAATAAAGTCTTAACATAAGGCCACCTAGGATCATAAACAACATTAATAGTATGTAAACTATTAAAAGTATCTAGACCATAAACAACAATCAAACTAATAAAAGTCTTAACATAAGGCCATCTATGGCCATAACTAGCATTAACAAAAATAACTAAAGGGAATTTATCCCTACTGACCATCCTTGAATTTGTAGCACGCTTGGTGGAGGACATTAGACATATCTTTAGTGAGGAACTTGAACAGTTCCTTGTAATTTCCTTCATCGGTCTCATTCACTCCCAAGATCATTTTATGCAGGAGGTACAAGAAGGTGGTCAAACTGTGCATAATTCTCAAGGTAAACCTAGAAACAATCCCAAGTTTTATTTCAAGTTTAGTGACCCTAGCTTTTACCTTTTCTAGCTCCTTAGTAGTGGTCTTTCATTTAGAACAGGTCCCATCCTATTGGGTTTTACAGGTCCCTTAGAGTTTTTTTCTATGTCAAAGATTTCCCTCTCCTCTTCCTTCTCCCCCTCTTTGTTCGCTTCCTCGCTTTTTCTTTCCTCCTCATTTTCCTCACTTCCCCTCTCCAAATACTCCTCAATATCATAGTCCACTAGGTTCTTTAATTTTCCTTTCGCAGCAGAGCGGGTAGCCAATCTATGCGACCTCCAATGGTTACTTTCATTCTTATTGTTTTCTTCCCTCACTTCCTCCTCCTCACTAAAAATATTTTGAATGGTCAACTTAGCTTTCTTAGGCAAGGGGGTAGGTTTTTTTCCTATTTTTCTTGTTGGGAAATGAGGCTTTACATTTGAGGTCCCTAGACTCATTCTCAGTAACAAGAGGTGCGAAGGTTTCAAGAGTTCCAAGTTGGGAGACAATTTTGATAGCAGCGGGATGCCTAATGCACTTTTTCTTGCTAGGTCCATCTGAGGCACTTATTTTTATAGTTACAAATTTATAATTTGTGGGATTAATTTTATTATTTTGTATAATCTATGGAAATGAATATTAAGATTTTATTATAGTTTGGTTCAAATCTCTTTTCATTTGTCCAGTTAATTGTTGCATCAAAATTTTAAATTCTATGTTAAAAAAAATAATAAAAGATAGGCATCCCTTAATAAATTTGGATATAACTTTACATTTAATCATTTTTCATCAAACTTCTTTTGAATTTCAAAAAACATATTAACATTTCAACTATCATCACAAGCTTTCAAAGGTTCCCATTATTTATATTTACTAGCTTTCAAAATCTTTCTTATTTTTATTACTCATACAAACTTTAGAGTGCCTTTTGCATCACATTCCAAAATCCAAGTATCACTTTTCAAATTTCTAGATTTAAAATTACCTTCAATTTAGGACAAGCCCTGCATTAATTGCATGCTATCTATCACTATTGATCTTGGGGGCTTATCATTGGGAGCAAGTAATTTCTTAGGAGACTTTTCAAAGTGTTTGTCAACACCACCCTTTTTATTAGGGATTTAGATATCTAAACATATATTTGTTTGTAGGTATTGAATAATATTACAAAACATGTTCAATTTTGTAGGTTAAAGTTCATTTCCAAACAAGATTTAGATGCGTAACTTTTGAATCTAATACAAAGCATTTGTGCAATTCATAGATTCAACCTAGAAAATTCTAAGACTAGACTAATTCAAATTTTATTGTTTCTCTTCTAGTGCATTTGAAGAACACTTATAATGAGAAAGTTTTTCATAGTTTATGATAAAATTAGAGATAGGGGAAGAGGTAAGTATCTACACACAGGTGAGCATAACTCTAAACCTAATTTAATTTAATTACTTTTCATATTCAGTAAATTTATTTTTCAATGTCAAGATATTTTTAGTACTTTACATTTCTAGTAAAATTGAAATTCAATCTCCTCTACATTTATTTTAGGGTTTTGAGTAGCTTTCTTTTCTGATATCTTATATCTAGTATATCTTATTGTCATATCTTTAATTTTTATTTTTAATTAGCTTTTTTATTTTTTTAGCGCACCCAAAAACCTAGCTGCAGACTCAAACAAGATGAACAATAGACTGGGAAGGCAAATCGATTTTCTTCTAGATGATAATGGCACAACGATCAACAAAAAAATGTTACACTACATAAAACAATTAGACCTCAAAATGCTTGATGAAAACACAGTTGTCATGAAGGGGTTGCAAGATCAGAAGCTTTGTTCCTAGATACACCAATAAACTTGTCATCATATTTTATTGTTTTATTTTATTTTTTAATTATAGATATATAGCTACCATCCCACCCAAGTTAATTGTACCATCCCACCCAAGTTGATTGTACTTTATATTAGATATTGTAACTGTGATGATCAGCAACTTTGAGTTATTTATCCCTTCATATATGAGTCCATCTTTATCTTTATGTATTTTCATTGCTTGTAACATCCTATTCACTTCACTGATACTCAAAGACATTGTATCAATCAAATTACATTTCCTCAATTTTCTTATTTTTTTGTTCGATTATATTGACCAATTCAAAATTGTAGACTTTTCATTTGTAAATAATCGGTCCGAAAACTTGGTTTCGATCCTTAAATGTCTGATTAAGTAGTTCTTGGAACCAGATCGATTGCTGAGCTTGGTGGTGTTGATGTTTCAACAACCAAAATATTCCTAATCGATGAATCGGCTAATGCAATGATATTGAGAAGTTCACCATTTCTCGACAATGATAAATATACCAAACAAAACGAAGAACATAAACATTTAAAGTTTGATGGCAAAAGAAGAAGAATGAGAAAATCATAAGTTAACCAAACAGTACATTATCGGCTAAGAGAGTCATATTTCTGACTTTCGTGATCAATTAAGATCTGGTCAGGATTTCATACTAGAAAGTGAAAATTAAAGGGTTTGATGTACACGGATTTCTAAGCACAATTGTGATTAGAATCGACATAATAGCTCAAAATGAACAAAATGAAAACTTGTTGCTTCTCACAAGCCTTGCACGTGTGAAAGGATAAAAGTTATTCTAAAATGGTTTTATATCCATTTCAATCCGAGTCAAAATATTAATAGTTATGTTTAAAGAGTTTTGGATTGATCAAAGTGCATTCTTGGGAAGGAAACATTATGCGATTGTGATGGGTGGTCCATTCCCTCTGCACATGGTTTGACACAAATTTCAGACTGTTTGTGCACAGCCAGACCCCTTTAATACTGATGGAGATTTTGACCCCTCCTCGGATAGGGATGGCATTTGACCAATATCTTGGACCATTGTAGAAATTAAGACTATTGATTCGTCTAGCTACTATCACATACACTGAGTCATTACTAATGGGCATTGTTGCCAATCATTTGTTTTTATAGTCTACAATATTAGCTATTTATTTTTTAATCTACATATAATAAAAGTAATATGAAACTACCACTTATTTCTTGAACTCTATTTAAAGATTATTACACTCATTCAAACATATTTCTTCCTAATTCAATTTCTTGAAAATTGTTAAGAGTCCTTTCCTCAAATGGTCATTTTCATCACCAAGCCCACAACAATGAAGTATAAGGATATGACAAGATGTATATTGTGATATTGCTATCAGGATTCAAATGTGTAGTTTTTGAGTCAAACTCATTCACCCATGTTTCATGAGTAGTGGTTCACAAGAACCCATCTACTACCCAAGATCTGTTAATTTCTCTACCTTTCCATGCAGCTTTGCCATCTTTTTTACAGCCTTATCTAGACATTCATGTGCTTCCCTGAGTTTCATACATTTTTGAATGATAGATGATGCCTTTACTGAGGCATCAATGTGGTTTTGAATTTTCCTTTGATGTCGAATATTTGTCATTGGATCTGTAGATTGTTTGTAAAATTTGTTTTGCATTTTTCTCTCTTGAATAAATGTTTCTATTCTAAGCAATGTTTTCATTGAGCTTCCCACAATGTACTATCAGAATTCCAATCAATTCAAAGTACTGACACAATTGGTCAGTCATTTTCATTATTTGCACCCTTTTTTTTTCTTTTATATACATCATTGTTTGTTTCCTAGATTTGTTCAATCTATATTGGGAAAAGATAATTTCTCTTTTTTCCTTCTACAACTCTTGTGTCAGTCTTTCACTATTTTTTCTTTCTTCCACCACTTTTACTTCCCACATTTTTTTTCTTTTTTCATCTATGGTCCAATTGGTTTTGTAAATATTTTGTTGAGGCAATGACATTCTCCATCTTTTTATATAATTGAACTAAAGAGGCTCTCTCATCATCAATTTTTTATGCTTTTAGCCAATCTTTTTTTTAGTTCATTCAATTCCACCTTCATTTGTTCATTCTTTGTTCTTGCAGATGTAGAGACATAATTTTTTATCCTTTTCTATAATTCACTGCTCTTGTTATCTACTACTTTCCTCTTTGCTTTCTCATTTTCTAGGTCTACCTGTAACTTTTCTATTTGTATCTCCTGCTTATCTTTCTCATTCTCCAGCTTGAGCAATGATATGTACACCACTTCATTGATCTTTTTTGACACATTAATCTTGTCCACTTTTTTAACTCTGAAAAAATCCATTTGGCTTGTGCTAACATGAAATGTAGAGGGATCCATCTGACTCTGTGGTACTGGTTGATTTTGATTTTGAATTAGGAGCCTAACAACCATATACTCCATAATATATTCTTTATGGTCATATTTTGGAAATATCCAATTCAATGCAGTTTGTTCCTCTAAACATGCAATAGTTGCATCCCTCATCATTAGCTTCTTATTTTTGTCATTGTTATCTGCTTTGTCTATAAATTGACCAATAGAAATAGAGTAATCAAAATTTGGTTTTCTTAATGCAATTAAATGTTTCAATGATGAAATAGCACTTGCGGGGATGTAGGCACCTCCACCAATGTATGTGGCTCTAACTATTCCATTTTGAGGATTAGCAAAACCCATTCCTAGAGTCTTCTCCCACTGTCACTTAAAGCTAGGGTTATTGGACTCTTTTGAGGGGTTTTTTCTAAAGTTGCAAATAGTACCTTTGTAGTGGAAGATGATGGATTTGGAGTTATACTCGTCATTGTTGTCATAACCTTTTGCTTCTTCACAATGCATTGATCACTTGATCCTATATAGTATCTTCTACTATTGGCCGCTTGTGAGTGATTTCTTGTTGTTGCACTTGTTCACCAAAACTAGTACTAGTACCCATATCATCCCCACTAGAGGCAATAGCACTTGATTCACCACCATGTTCTAATTGTGATTGAATCTAAGTGTCTCAATAATATGAATTTGAAGCTCTAACAAAAGGAGTTACAAGTGTATAAGGGTGATCCCACAATAGTGTGTCCCACTTTTTGGCCAACTTTGACACAGAGATCAACATTTTGAGAAAAAACTTCATTTTCGAACACCTATTGCCGGAAAACTATAAGGAATTTGAAGATAATGTAAACTAGGGTATTTTAGCATTTTCTTTCTAGTTTCTAAATTTTATTTTTTTTAAAATTAAAATTCTTTAAAATTCATTTTTCTTTCTCCTTCGAAAAGTGGTTCTTGTAAAAAAACTGTGATTTTAAGAAGTGACTGTCACTTTGATCAACATAACTTTTTTTTAAAATATGATAACGATGTAATTCTTTCGAAATTATATTTTTAACTTCAATATCTAGATGATGTAATTGGTTTCATTCATTTTGGGTCAATATTTCATATTTTATTGAGTTCTAAAGTGACAGTAACTGTAATTTAGACATAAGGTCACTTTGATCACCATAACTTGAAATGTATACATCGAAATTC
>MU224874.1:2520598-2555671 GCA_018584345.1 Thuja plicata | reverse complement strand
AATAATTAACTAAAATAAATATAAAACATACAATTTACAATAAAAAATGAGAAAAATGTGTGTACCTGGTACTAGTAACAATCACAAGAGATTGAAGAAGCTCGGGAGCTGCTGACGTCGTACTGGTTGTCACTGGTTCGCTCTAAGCCCCAGGTCCACAAACTCTCTAAAAGTGAATAGTAAAAATGAAATGGGTAGTCAGAATTTTATACAAATTCTGGCAAAAAATGGCTTCGCATGAAGTACCCTACGTGGGGCACTTCGTGCGAAGTCATGACTTAGCACGAAGTCACCCACGTAGGGTACTTCGTGCGAAGCCTATCAAGCACTTCACGCAAAGTCAATACTTCGCGCGAAGCCATCAATTTTATTTTATTTTTAAGGAAGTCCAAAACCCTTCGTCCCAAAAAGTGGGACACAGCTTTGTGAGATCACCCATAAGTAAATTACCTTTCCTTGTTGATTCAATTCCAATTCCTTATTGTTCACTACTTTTTCCTAGTTCTACCACCAATGGCATCCAAGGGCCTTTTCCTTGGGGCCCCAGACCACCACCTTGATAACCCATTTTTTCTAGTATGGTTTCTCCTAAAGTATATGTTTGTTTCATGGGCTCACTCACAAAAGAATTTCTTGCAAATTCTGCAGTAGTTGTTGGAGTGGAACCTAAGGGTATATCCTCATCATTATCATTATCACTATTAGTATAAGCTTTAGAGGGATTCTCTTTATTCCACAATTCGCTAAAATCAGTATCCTCTGGGATATCTTCAAAATCTGTACTAGAGTCTTTCGTTCACCTAGATTCTTCCTCATAGTCCAAAAATTAGTGATTTTGTTTCGAGTCTAGTATAAGTCCTCACAAGCTTTAATTAGAGATTATGGCATATTTTTTTCTAGTACATGGAACATCATCTCTTTTGTAAAAATTATCAGACCTCCTAATTTGGATGCCTTTCTCTGTTGTTCTCTATGGGTGCAATGTCATAATTTGTTCTAACAATTGTTTAGATAAATATTTTTTCAGCAACACTTTCCTCTATCACTTTTTTACCTCATCCAAAGAATTATTGTTTTTTAACAATTCTAGCAAGGGCTTACTTTCATGTTGAATTCTATATGCAGAGTTATTATTCACCACAATCCTTTCTTTAATGACGTTGCATGAATTACACTGATAATAAATGTCAACATCAAAACGAAAAAAAATTCAAAAATTCATGTGCCACACTTAATGATTTTCTCTCAAATGTGAACTCTCCACATGAAAAGGGTAACAAAGGAAATATTCTCTTCTTTTGTTGACCATGAAAGATTGCATCTGTACTATTCATCTTTCATACATATTCCAATATAAAAACCCTCTCTGTCACATGTATTAGAAGTTTTTAGGGTTCTACTCTTGTCCATAAGACCTTAACACGCTATATTATTTCATAAGGAACCAATCATGGACAATTTTCTTTTAGGTCTGAGTTGAATACAATATCTACAAGAAATGGTAAATTTAGGCATTGGAGTGTTTGTAATTACATGATGCATTGGTGCCAAAAATAAGTCTACAAAATGGTTATAGTTCCTTATATCAACATGTTGTTGGAAATAATGGGAAGTATGTACTAAGAGGGGAGGGGTGAATCAGTACCTCTAAAACTTTTATCTCTTGTATCCTTTAACCTTTATGTAATCAATTGTATTACCAACCATATGTTCTATATTATATTTGTGTAAGTTATATCATTTCATAAACTTTACAAACATTTAAACATTCATACAAGCATTCATGAAATGTAATAACACATAACACAAGATATGGTAACACAGAAAACCCCTGTTAGAAGGTAAAAACTGCGGTGGGGATGGCACCCACAAAAACTTCACTATCTACAGATTGGAAGGGGTCGGTTAAGGCTTACAATTTTGATCACTTCTGATGATCTACCCTATTAGGATTATTATGTAGAGACTGGTTAAGGTCTACTCTGTTAAGATTTTTAGCAACACTGTTTAGTGTGCACTCGGCTAAGAGATTTAAAAAGGATTGTTAAATCCACCTTTCTTGAAAGGATTTCTTCTATTTGCTACACTTGTTAGAATGTACACAAAAATACTCATTGACTTGAGTGTATGAAATCTTCAATTGTTGATTACAGATCCATTAAAATCACATGTTCAAAGTATCACCTAATGTGATTGATTAATACCTTTGTTGCTCAGTAGCCTTGATTCTTGGTTCTTGATAACCAAATTCACCTTTTGTTGTTCTTGCTTGAAACTCTCAGTCTGGTCCATAGATGTGCTCATTGGCTACTATCATCCTCACATCCATGTTGAAATGAATGATTACACATCTATTTATACAATAGATTGACCTAATTCAATTTCACGTATTACAAAGATAACTCTATGATCGAAGGTTTACAACTTGACCTTGATCTCCTAGTTTGCATATTTTTAATCAGTTAGACTGAATAAAAACAATTACAATTAAGTTTCTTTTCCCTCAAGAAATGGTTTTAAATCTAATCAAAACTCTAAATATAAAACATAAGTGTTT
Source organism: Thuja plicata (assembly GCA_018584345.1). Taxonomy (NCBI): domain Eukaryota; kingdom Viridiplantae; phylum Streptophyta; class Pinopsida; order Cupressales; family Cupressaceae; genus Thuja; species Thuja plicata. The sequence goes on along the minus strand of MU224874.1, from coordinate 2,553,114 downwards.
TATTTGACGTGGAAGCCAGATCCACATTTCTCAAGATATAACTAACTTTCGGTGATTGATGCTTGTTTTGAACTAAAATTCTGTCTGTCGGGTTCCCTTGCTCTGTCGGGTTCCTCTCTTGTCTATTCTTTTGGTTTACTTTGTAATCTTCTCATTGGGTTCCTCTGTCAGTTTACTCTTGTCGGGTTTCATTTTAACAATTTTGGGTTGCACTTGTATATTGTGTCATTCGTTTATACTGAACTATTTTGTCAGGTTTCTTTGTACTTAGAAATTTCAGTGATCTCTGTATCAGCTTGTACTGAAACCTGTATTTCGGTGTAGGTGTTACTGATGGTTCAAAAAAAATTTCTCTTTGCATATACTAATGGAAAAACTTATGTCATCAATCTCACCCTTTGACATTAGTATCAAAAACTGATATGTGCAAAAGACTAAAGTGTTTAGTATGTACACCATGTGTTTACCTTAGTCATTTTTATGACTCCCCTTATGTATATTTCGGTATAGTATATGTATGTACATGTATACTTTCCTATATACTATATTCCTTTTGTATTATACATCATTTTCCCCTTTTACTATATGCTCTATACATATCATTCTCCCCCTTTTTGATAGTAAGGGCAAAGGTGTATACTTACAACTTATCAAAAATATGGGAATGAGAATTCTTCATACCCTCCATCATCTTTTCCCATTTCTCCTTTAGGTGCTCAAGAGCCATTTTCTCTAGTGTAATCTTGGCATGCATATCATGCATATCATAGATGTTGTCTGCTACAAACATCTCAGGGGTGGAAATTAACTTTCTTGCCGAAGTAATGTGTTGTTGTAGAAGTGTGAGGTTCGGTAATAGTTGAGCCTGTAGCTTGGTAAACTCTTCTCTAAACTGTGATTCTGCTTCCCAAATTTCTTGTCTTAACCTTTTGATTTCCACTATCTTCTCATAATGCAATTTGATTTCATTTTCATCTGTGGTTAGACCTTTAGCACTTGCATTTAGATCGGAATCGATCTTTGCAATCTTACCACTATTATCCTTAGTGAATTTCTCCAAAGTTCATAACTTCTTAATTAAGGAAATAGCTTCATTAATGATTGGATTTAATTCATTGGCAAGTTCTGAAAGCTTTACCTTATTTTCTACCACTTCTTGGTTGATCTTTTCTGTCAATTTATATTGGAACTTTTGTTCTTCTTGTTCTTCAATAGCCTTTTCTACATCTACATTTTGAGTTGTGATGGCTTCGGTGAGAACAACAAGTTGATCTAGAATAGGGGCATTGTGATCAACATCAATGTCAGGAACTATTTCTCTTAAGATGTCTCTTGTGGTTTCCAGTACTAGAGAATCTTTGTGTTCTTTTCTAATTTTTTCTTGCATTTCTCTCCTTTGGCATATCTCTCCATATTATATAAGAGATTCATAGTCCAATGTGGTTGGATTACACTTCGGTATTTCAATAATTTCATCAAGTGTGACCTCTAACTTATTCTTCTTGGTATACCACCTGTATGCAAAACCATAGCAAGTTTTTTTGCTTGGTCTGATGTGTTGGATGAAGTCTTCTATGGTGTTGTACCTTTTTCTTGCTTCTCAGGGTTTACCTTTTGGTTGTGTGTGGACGTCTCCTCATCAACCTTCGGTGTATCTGCAGCATCTCCTTTAGTGTTCTTAGAAGTGGTATCAACTAGATTATCTTGTTCACCTTTCTCTTTTTGCACTTCATCTGTATCTTTCATTTGTGCATCCTTTATGGTGTGATCTCCATATTTAACATTTTTTTCTCCACCGGTGACTTTATGTTCATCAGTTGTATCTTTCTGCTTGTTTTCAACTTTGTTCTCCTCATCAGATGTATCTTTTTGTTCATCATTACCCTTTTCTTTGGGTATGCTCTCATCCTTGATAGGTGACTTCTCCTTCTCTGAGATAATATTTATAGCTTGTATCAATAGTGGTATCTGTCTTGGTGTGTCTACCTGTGCATAATCTGTTGTTGTGTCATGTTCATCAGGTTTGTCTTGGGAAACAGTGACATTTTCATCTTTTTGTATCTCATCTACAGGATCTCCTCCAGTAATATCAATTATGGTATTATTGGGCCATGTTTTATCTACAATGTCCATATCCTTGTTTTCTTTTGTATTCACTGCTTCTTCATTAACATCCTCATCAATTATAAGAATGTGTTCGAGGCTCTGTTTAGCCTGATCATCTTTATTCTATTGATTGTCGGTAAGAGCTATTTGTGGCTCAAGACTTGTATCCTTTTTAGGTATATCAAGTATCTTTCTCCATTCAACCTCACTCTTCCTTTATAGCTCAATTATATGTCCTTGAAGCACTTGGTAGTCTCTTAGCTTTGGTGACAACCTTTTGGAATGTTTCTTCATCATCTCTTCAATCTCTTCCATCTTAGATTCAGGTGGCATTATAGAAACTAGGGTTCTTTCCCTTATTTGTTTCTCTTCCTTGAGATAATAAGTCCACCTTGCCAACAATCTATTCATAATTTCTTTTGGCATTTTATCTGCAAATTGCATTGGAACATACTTGAATATGCTCATCATTATGATAATTGCCTCTTCTATTTTATTTTAATCCTTGGGATCCAATGTTAGTCAGTTTTCAATCTTGCGATCATTTGTTGTACCTGATTTGATGATAGATTCACATACCTCATCAATTGTAGATGGAAGTGTGTTCTTGATAGCTTGTACAGATTCATCTTGCTCTATGTCCTCTATGCCTTTTTTCTTGGTAGGAGGCTTTCTTTTATAGTTCCTTACTTGACCTTTCTTGATCGGTGAAGGACTTGCATCCTTTGTTGTCTGACTCCTGGTCCTAGATGTAAAAATATTCCTTTGTTTCTTGGCTGGTGGTGGTGGTGGTGTATCAGAATCTGTAGATTCTGACTCACTCACCTTCTCATCTTCACCGATGGGTGACTGACCCTCAGTTTCTTCTATCTATTTAGTTTCCTCTTCAGTTACCGACAGCCTTTTATTCAGAGTCTTAACCATTTTATCTTTCTTTCTATCAATCTTTTTCACAACTAAGCCCTTTTTTATCCTTTCCTTGGATTCCTCATAAGTTCCAAACTTAGGTTGTGTTTTGTCCAATGGTTCATTGATCAAGGCTTCAATGGCATTGGTTTCTTGATCTATGTTAACCTCATAGTCAAGTGGTGCTAGCCATGTTGTCCTCAGTACAGTTGGCTTGATATAGGTACAATCAGTGTCCACCATAAAGCAAATGTCAGTCTTGTATTTTTCAACTAATTGCTCTGGAAAATTCTAATTCATTTCTACATTCTGTCTTTGAATCCAACAAAGTATTTATCCATGACTGATTCAAAATTATCTCCTAGTGATTTGATGAACTCACTAATCTTTGTGGTCACTAGTCAGGTAGCATCCCATTTGACATTGCCTATAGATGGGAATGATTCTTGGAAATATAAAAATATGCACATAATAAGTGAACCAAACTTACATGAGTTGGACTTAGCAGTCCTGATTTTCCTCATGTTCTCATCTAATTGTCTTAGCAGAAGTTCTGAAAGATCTAACTGCAGTCCCTTCTTGACAATTTTATGTGTTGTATCCACTGCTCTAGATGCAATGATGTTCAACCTTCTAGCCTGAAAGAATTTGTATCCTAGGACACATGCTCCAAATTTAATTTCATTATCATTGATGGTGGATACCTTTAATCCTCTTCCATCCCATGCAGCTCATGTGTTCTTCTCAATGTCAACTCGACGAGGGTGATTAAATGCCTTGGGTTTCTTGGTTATAGGATAACTAGTAATAGCATGTATAACATCCCTGGTTATTAGTTTTGGCTCATCTAGACACATCCTTCGGTCATGCAGTCTGCTTAGCACTAACCGAATCCATTCAATCTTGAATTCCTTCAGGAATAATAGGGCATGAGTGAGCCCTTCACCTCAATGTGCTTATGTTCTTTTATTTATCCAACATCATTGCAAAGCTTCTTGTAATCTTGTTCAACTTCCAGGTCTCCTATTTCTGCAATCTTTTAGTGAATATATGCTTAGACATCTTCAACGAGTAAAAACCTAGCTGGTATACTGGAGAATGCACCAGCATTGTCAGGTTGTGAAGCAACCTCAGGACAGATCTTGTAGTGAGGTTCCTCACAAGTGGTATTCTTGATTAGATTCACCTTTGCATTCTTTGCATTATTGATCTTGGAGGTTCTTGAAGTTGATGTCATCATTTCAAAAAATTTGGCTTTTTCTCGTAAATGAAAATAGAGTTCTCGGTGATCATTGTTACTTACTTCAACCTTATATTGTTGTTAGGAATCTTTCTGAGTGTTGTTAATAGGGTTGGATTCTCTCTACAATCTATTCACTTCATACTTTAGTTTCGCTCTATTTCTTCGCTCAAGTCACTATGTAGATAATGAAACCCTTCCGTCGTCTATTTATAAACTTTGCCCTAAGTCATGTCATAAATGCTCAACCACTTCTCAGTGTGTGACGCATTCGTTGAGTGATACACAAATATCATTCTCGGTGAGAACAGGATGCTTCGGGGCAATTGTCAACTTGTTACATTCATCGACGAATTTCGGTGTATGGCGAAGACAACATTGTCAACTCATATGATTACTGACGGATATCGGTTTACATTAGCGACTTAGCTTTTATGTGTTAACCGACAATTATCGGTAAGTATAGACAACTTAGATTTGTATGTACACCGATGTATTTCGGTATGTATTGACCGATGAGAATGTTTTTACAGAATCATAACAAGTAATACCATAGTGCATCTTTAATCATGTTGATTTGGTATTTAACTATGTGTAATGGAACTGATGCAAAATATAACTTGGTATAATGCAGTTCCATACTTACTCATTTTGCTTAGGTGGGTGTGGTGATGTCACCAAATCCATTGGATAAGGTGTCACCATTTACATTGCTCGGTCCAGCTTCATCAGTGTTTGTAGCTTTCCTCCACATTTTTTTTCTCATATTCCTAATGTGTTCAATGTTGTTTCCATTGGAAAAGGTGCTTGTCTCTATCACTCGGTCTCTGCAATCTTTTATTAGATGACCAACTTTATGAGAGTGTAGACATATCATTCCGGGGTTAGTCCAGCTCCTAGACTTTCTTTTTCATTGCCCCATACAGTTTGCAGCTATATGTCCAAATCTTCCACATGATGTGCACCTTTCCCATGTGTTGCAATCCCAAACATATGAGCTACCGACGCTTTTCGGTTGATAAGTAGTTTATTGATCTTTAGGCTTCCATGCTTTCTTTTTCTTCTTCCTGCATTCAAGAGATGTGTGCCCATGCATTTTGCAAGTAGGACAATATTTGTCCATGTAGGTTTCCTTCTTTGGTTGTTTCACCTCAGATTTACATTCATATGCTTTATATCCTTTCTTGTTACATTTATAACAAATTCCTATGAATGAAGGTGTGGATTTAGGAATACCTTTCCTTTTTCTCCTACATACATTTGATGCGTGGCCTAGTTTTCCACAATGATTGCATGTCATCTTTCTTGGTCTTGGATTTCTGTACACATTCTTTGGATTAGCTTGGTATGGTGATTCTTCATTCTCGGTATACCCTAGTCTAGTGTTGTTTTTGACTCTTCTTTGTCCATCCAAAAAATCATCCATCTTTTTTGTACTTTCTTCAGCTCTCTTGATCATGTCATTGTGTTGTTGCTGAATTCTTAATTCATGCTTCATTTTTTCATTTTCTTCTCTTAGCTCATAGATAGCTTCTATTCTTTCAATGAGTTATATATTCAATATGTTTGCCTCTTGAATCATAATAATAACCTAATTGGTGATCTCATGATGATGTTTTGTAAGTCTTTGTATTTCTGACTCTTTTTCTTGTAACTTTTCAGAAATATTCCTCCTGTCATCAATATCTAGTTTTCTTTCTTTCTCAGCTTGTCTAGCATTGTTCATGACATCAATCATTCTTACCATCTATGTCTCTTGACCAATTTGCAGAGATTTTACTTTTTCATCCAGATGTTGATTGATTTCATTCAGACTTGTGATGCTTTCTTCAGATGTGTCTGATGCTTTGCTAGTTGTAGATCCTGAAGACTCAAATAGATCAGGTATCTCCTCTTCTTGATAGTCTATTTCATTACAGCGAGATGCCATAATCTTTCTTTCATCCAGCAACTGTCTCATCTTGACTCTAGCTTCTTTATATTGTTCAAAGAAGATCTGTATCTCTAATTTTTGATTCTCAATACTCTTATCAAGCCTCTACTTCTCTTAAGTCTTTAACTTTTCCAAATAAGAGATCTATCTTTGATACCAATTATTGTAAATAATGGGAAGTATGTACTGGGATGAATCAGTACCTCTAAAACTTTAATCTCTTTTATCCTTTAACCTTTATGTAATCAATTGTATTACCAACCATCTATTCTATACTATCTTTGTGTAAGTTATATCAATTCATAAACTTAACAAACATTTAAACATTTAGAAAAGCATTCATGAAATGTAATAACACATAACACAATATATGGTAATGCAGAAAACCCCTATTAGAAGGTAAAACCGGTGGTGGGGATGGCACCCACAAAAACTTCACTATTTGCATATTGGAAGGGGTCAGTTAAGGCTTACAATTTTGATCACTTATGATGATCTACCCTGTTAGGAGTATTATGTGGAGACTGGTTAAGGTCTACTCTGTTAAGAGCTTTAGCAACACTGTTAGTGTGCACTCGGTTAAGATATTTACAAAGGATTAATAAATCCACCTTTCTTGAAAGGATTTCTTCTATTGTTAGAATATAGACAAAAATACTCATTGACCTGACTGTACGCAATCTTCAATTTATGATTATAGGTCCATTAAAATCACATGTATAAAGTATCACTTAATGTGATTGATTAATACCTTTGTTGCTCGGTAGCCTTGATTCTTGGTTCTTGATAACCAAATTCATCTTTTGTTTTTCTTGCTTGAAACTCTCAGTCCGATCCATAGATGTGCTCCATGGCTACTATCATCCTCACATCCATGTTGAAATGAATGATTACACATCTATTTATACAATAGATTGACCTAATTCAGTTTCACATATTACAAAGATAACTCTATGATTGAAGGTTTACAACTTGACCTTGATCTCCTAGTTTGCATGTTTTTAATCAGTTAGACTGATTAAAATAATTACAATTATGTTTCGTGTCCCTCAAGAAATGGTTTTAAATCAAATCAAAACTCTAAATATAAAACATAAGTGTTTTATCTGACGTGGAAGTCAGATCCACATTTCTCAGGATATAACTGACTTTCGATGACTGATGCTCAGTTTGAATTGAAAGTCTGTCTGTTTGGTTCTCTTGCTCTGTCAGGTTCCTCTCTTGTCTTCTCTTTCGGTTTACTCTATAATCTTCTCGTCGGGTTGGACTCTATCGGTTTATTCTTTTCGGGTTCCACTTTAATAATTTTGGGTTGCACTTATATACTATGTCATCGGTTTATACTGAACTATTTTTTTGGGTTTCTTTGTACTTAGCACTCGGTGATCTATGTATTGGGTTGTACTGAAACCTGTATTTCAGTGTAGGTGTTACCGATGGTTCAAAAATTGTTTCTCTTTCCATATACTAATGGAAAAACTTATGTCATCACATACATCCTTATCTTAGTGGTCCATTCATATATTGGACACACCACTTTTGCCTCATGATTCTTATACACCTGAATCTGAAGCTTTTTAGTCTTGAACATTCCAAAATATTCACAGGGTCTTTACTGAAGGGACAATACACTATCACATGTGATCATATTTGGGGGTTTAAAATGGGTAATAAAAGGGGGAAATATATTGCCTAAATAGGGGGAGGGGGTTTTTTTGGGTGGGGTGGGGGTTTATATAAGAAACTAGGTGTGTGGGTATTGGAGGGGTATTGGAGGGAGGTGAAAAAAATGGAGTTTGGGGAAATATTTTTGAAAATAGGGGGATTCTTTAGTATACCATGAACGCACANGGGGGGGGGGGGGGGTTTATATAAGAAACTAGGTGTGTGGGTATTGGAGGGGTATTGGAGGGAGGTGAAAAAAATGGAGTTTGGGGAAATATTTTTGAAAATAGGGGGATTCTTTAGTATACCATGAACGCACATGTTATAATTTAGGTTCACTAAGTGAAGCCCCTGTGACAATATTTTGCTAGAAGAAGATGGTTCAAGTAGGTTGTGAACCTAAATGTCTTAGAGGAACCTCTTTTAATCATTAAAAATTGTTTTTGCATGGATTGTACAACATGCTCAACAAAATTATATCTAATAGGTTGACAAACACAATGGATATTAAATACCATTTCAAGAAGGCTTGCACCCACTTCCCTGTTATTTTCTAATCCAAGGAAAAATGTTAGCATGGAAATATTATCATAAACCCATTAAACAAAAATATCAACTTTATAAAGAGGATTGTGATTTTGAAAGAATTGGGTACATCCACTGTTATACCTCTGAGAAAAAAAATTCCACTCTTCATTGATTGCTTCATAATTACAGGAAACCTTTTCTAGGTCAATGTGGATGTTTGAGTTTTATGCTCTACATCCAAAATCCTAAAAACTTTTAAATTCTTCCTTGATAATGGATAAAATTTACTTTTGGGTATTTTTATTAACAACTACTTTTCTATTTTCATCATAATTTTGGGCACAAACAATGACAATTTTTGTGCAAGGGAATGTTGGCAAGTGGCTCATTCAGGAGTGTTCAGGAATACATTAGGGTTTTCATTTATGGCAACACATCAGTTATGAATGATCGCTTGAAGTGGAACATAGTTTTGGAGTTAAGGCTTGCAAAATGACTAAGTCTCAAAAGTAGTTTATAGAGTACAGGAGTACAATTTTGGGAAGCGAACATTGTATATGATCAATGAAAGAAAGTGAGCTTAGAGGAAGCTATTTCAGAATATGATAGATCTTCAGTTAAGGTCGCTTGAGTTTTGGAGTTCAGAGATGAAAGATACAGATGTTTGAAGACATGCAAAGAAAGTGATACAGCGAAACAAAGCAGTTCAATGGTCACGATGATTGAGGGAGTGTGACATGGAATCCAAATGTGCTATATTGGATTTGGATTGTGTATTACCTATATTTTGGTAGTGTATGATCTTTGACTTTGTATTTACTTTTTGTATAAGTGTTGGTTCTATTTTGTGATGTATTTGGGAGATGTCTGGATATGTAATAATGTGTGTGTGTGTGTGTGTGTGTGTGCGTGTGCGTGCGTGTGCGTGTGCGCGCGCGCATGTGCATGTGTGTGTGTGTGTGTGTGTGTGTGTGTATGTATGTATATATGTATATATGTATATATGTATACAGAGAGAGAGAGAGAGAGAGAGAGAGTCTGGTATGTACGTGAACTGATGAATGGATGCATTATGATGTTAGAATCAGAAAGATAGTGATGCGAGCTACAAATGGAACTAATTAAGTATAGCATATGATTTTTTATGTTCATTTTGATAAAATATTGTAACAGAGACATATTTCTAATTGTATGAGCAGTGAGCTCAGTGTATACCTCTAACAAGGTTTTGTATTCCTTTAACAAGGAAATGTGCTAATGTAATATTAAGATCCTAACAGGGCTAGGTCTTAACAAGGACATAATACTTTTAGTGTATATTTGTGGGTATCATCCCCACCGGGGTTTTCCCTTGACCAAGGTTTCCTCGAGAACAAATTCATAGTGTTTTGTGTTTATGTTGTTTTCATTTCAGCATTTATCTGGTTAAGTTGAAATTTAATAATTTTAATTTTAAAGTGTTATAATACTGATTCACCCCCNTCCCCCCCCCCCCCCCCCCCCCCTCTCAATATTACTTAATCCTAACAATTGGTATTATAGCTATTGGCCCTTGGAGAGAAATCCTAACAGCTTAAGGCGGATCAAGATGGATTATGAAAGTTTGGAAGAAAACTTTGAAGCAGCACTTGAAGACCTTCATAAGGATAAAGAACAAAATGGTGACTTAAAATTCAAATTGAGAAGAGAAGAGAGTTTCATCAAGAAACTGAAGGAACAACTTGAAATTTCCATAAATTAGAGACAAGATCTTATGAATAAGATAAAAGAAGATTTAGACAGTGACACATCAGATCAGATAAAATAGCTTGAACAAGAGAAAGATGCTTTGAAGCTTGATCAGGAAACTACTTCTTCTTCGATGGCTAAAGAGATTCAATGGGTAAAGAATGATAGAAACAAAATTGAAGGAACCTTAAAAGGTGCTAATATTCAGATAAGACAAATGCAGATTGAATTGGATGACTATAAGAACAAATATCTGGAATGAGAGAAATATAAGTAGATCATAAAGGGAGATCTTGTTGAGGCTAAGAAATATATTGAAAAACTTCATATGAGCAGTGATAAGATTGATGAGAAGAGAGATAGACTGAAACCTAAAGGAGACATGACTGGAGCTGGCTTAAATGAAGTTGAATGTTCAAAGACTCAGGAAGAAAAATCAGAAGTGAAGACTGATGAAGAAAGACCTAAGCTTGAAGAGCCTAGAGAATGGATTAAACCTTTCATAGGTAGATGTTTTTGATGCAACAAGATTGGACACATGAAAAGAGACTGTAGAGGTAAAACTACTTACAAATCCTTTTCTGGCTATTTTTTTAATTGCCATGCATATGGACACAAGAAGGAAAAATGCAGGAATCTTGATCACTCAAGAACCAAGCAAGATTACATTAGGGAAGGGACAGCAGTATAGATCACATGTTACAAATGCAATAAGTTTGGGCACATCACAACGTATTGTAAGTTGTAGATTAGTCATAATAGACCAACTCATACATGTTACAAATGTCATAATCTAGGACACATAGAAAAATTTTGTAGGTACAATAGAACTGAAAAAGAAGTGGACCACTACCTATTGATGGAAAAAAGAATATTGGTGATGCTAAGAGTATTGAAGATGAATTTAACAGTCATTTTAGAAAATAAAAATATGTAAATAGTGGTAAGGTATGGAAGGTAAAGGAATCAAGTGAGGAAATGGTTCACGAAGAGTCAGTAGATGCTACTGAGTCTTCGCCTGATGCTAACATTGCTACATCAACCTAGATGTCCAAGCATGGCCTTAGGGGGAGCATTGGAAAGAAACATCAGAAATCTATCCAACCCCTGATTATGGAGATTAAGCTCTTGTGAGATTAGGAAGAGTATGTGTAGATGTTATGGAACATATAACTGTGATCACATAGCTTTAAAATCTATATCCTATGATCGCCAGATTGTTAGTTGACTAGATAATGTGCAGAGATGAATTTATGAGGAACTTTGTTGTTTCTTTACATAGTGAAGTATAAGGACAATTGAAGGATGTTATCTAATCATCATTCAAAGAAGCAGAGACGAAGAAGAACGAATATTTGAGCAAGAAGAACAAAGAAGCAAGTGCATTGTGTGATTGAATGAAGAAAAAATTCATAGATTCGTCAAGGAAGATGTATTTTTTATTATTTGTGAGCTTTGGTTATGGATACTCCATTGATTTTTTATGTCATCGAAAGGCGTAGATAAAAATTTAAGAAACATCCATTTAAATCCACCGAAGATGATCGGAGGCGAAGGTGCATTTTCACAAACACCCTATGATGTTCTACATGTTGAAGACATTAGGGCTTACATTCACTATAAGTATGAATCTCAGGGAGACTTTCAGATCTATAAGGACATGAAGGACATGATTAGAGAAGATGGGAATTGGAAAGATGAGTCCGCACATCTTGAGAATCTCATTATCATGCAAATGACGGAACTCTATGAATTTGATGAAGAGGAATGGATCAAAGTCATTATAAGCAGAGTACATGACCAATTCATTTGGATTGGAGATCTCCCAGTGAAGATATGCAGTGATTTGATTCATCATATAATAGGATTGGATAACTCTGGTGTTATCCCTATCACGGAGAAAAACACAAAGAAACAGGTGGAAACCCTAACCCATTCGAGATGAGACAAGAGGGTGATGACCATAGCCAACATCTTCTAGCAATATGTTAGATTAGCTTCCATGACTCTTGGATATAAACTAGACACTATAGCAGCCAACCTAACTCGGTATCCGTGGGAGTAATCATGATGGCATATAGAATGATAAAGGAAAATGTTAAATACAATCTTTGTGAAGTACTTGCACAACAGTTTTTGGAGAATGTGAAAAAGATAAAGAAGGATAAGTCAAAGGCATTCAGGTTTGGATCATTATTGATACACATGTACATCCACATTGTACACAAATTTTCTGGTATGCGCCCTAGAGCTTGGAAGGATATTGAACCCATTGGAATTCAGATTACACAGAGTTATAGAAGACAGAATAGTACATGGGTTGATGGAAAACTATTTTTGATGATCAAAATTTTGCAGAGACAGATGAGAGAAAGAATAAGGATACCTGAGGCTTTGGTAGAGAAGTATAGGGATACAATCTATTTCATAGTTGAAACTAGTTGTGTTTGCTTTGAGGCAGTAGAACCTAGAATGAAATGGTGCTATCCTCTGGGATATGAAGTCGGTCTTGAGGTTTTGACTATGCAAGTTGAACATGTATTATCCTCAGAGATTGATCCATCTGAAGAAAGATGGGGCACTTATGAAGAGAATTCTGCGAAGATAAGGGAAGAACAGACTCGAGCAGAAAGGAAGAAGAAAGTAGATAATGTGGTAGAAGATATAGCATCCAAGCCTAGTATTACAAAGGAGGAGATGAAAGAGGTAAGGAATAAGATGACAAAATGTGTTTCTAGGTTGCCGAGCACTTCTCATAAAGCCCTTCCACCTCCAGAAATAGAGAAGGTTATCAATCCACCTCATACTGTAGTTGATGTACCTAAAACCACACCTACGCCACCAAAGAGGACATCACAAAAAGAGAAACCCAAGGAATTACCTAAGAGAAACACTAGATCCACTAAATAGGACTCTCCACCTAAGAAACAGAGGACAAAAGTTGTAAAGGATAAAGTAGAAGAGAAGAAAGTGGAAGAGAAGAGCATAGAGGTGAAACAACTCTGGAAACCTGAAATGAAGATACTAGAGAAGAGGATCATTGAGCAGGGAAATCTTATTACATTGTCTAGATACTAGAAGTGTGATGTATCTGATCAAATATTGATTGAGGACATTGTCATCAATCATTTACTTATTTTTAAGAACTTATTAGAAATTGAAGGCAGTATACCTGAGGATCTGTATGAGAAATTAGAGATAAGAAAATAGTTAGCACAAATTAATGATGAAACAATCTGAACACAAGCTATTGAATATATGTTACCCATTATTTCTATTAAAGAGACAGAAAGGATATTGAAAGCTATAAAATCTCTATTGAGAACTAAATTGAGACTGGTAAAGATAATGGGGAGAAAATATGATGAAGTGATTGAGGAAACACAGAAGGTTGTAGACAAGGTTCTGATGGGTACTGAGCCTGAAGTATTCACCTCTCAAGGCTACTGAGCCTAAAACTATTCTAAGAGGTAAGTCATCAGAGAATGACTGTATTGCGACAGTATTCAGAGAACGACTAATGCCAAAGCACTACATGCGACGTCCAGATGTTGGAATAATCTGATAGATGGGTGTCGCATGTACAGCATATATGTCACACACCCATCGTACTTGCGACACTCATAATGTGTAACAACGGCAGGTTGACCATTCTATCCGATGTAATGTGACGGTCAATACCGTCTCAATTGCGATGGTATTCAGAGAAGGATCAATGCCAAAGCACTAAATGTGACGTCCAGATGTCAGAATAATCTTACAGCTGGATGTCGCATGGAAAACATATCTGTCGCATACCCGTCGTAATTGCGACACTCATAATGTGTAATGGTGGCATGTTAACCATCATAGTCGGTGCATATTGTGATGGTCGAGACTGTCACAATAACGATGGACATACCAGCCATCGGTGATTCTGACACCAAAACTGCAACACCAGTCTGTGTCACTTTCCTGATGGGGTAGTGTCGGGATTGCAACGCATAGCCGTCGAAAAGAAGTCTCAAATGTACTAGTGAAAGAAGTATGTAATGATGAGAATTGGATGAAAGCAATGAGAGAAGAACTTGATCAGGTTGAGAAGAACAAGACTTGGATTCTTTTTCCCAGACCTATAAAAAAAATGTGATCGGTACTAAATGGGTATTCAGAAACAAGCTGAATTAAGATGGTAAGGTGATTCGGAACCAAGCAATATTTGTATGCAAAGGATATTCACAGATGGAAGGTATTGACTTTATAGAGACCTTTTCCCCTATAGCTAGACTTGAATTTGTTAGATTACTTCTTGCATATGCAGCTTACAGAAAATTTAAAGTCTATCAGATGGATGTTAAGTCTGCATTCTTAAATGGTGAACTAGAGGAAGATGTTTATATTGAGCAGCCTGATGGTTTTACTCTAACTGAGGAAGGAGATATGCATTGTACATTGCAGAAATATTTGTATGGACTAAAGCAAGCTCCTAGAGCCTGGTATGCTAGAATGGACATGTATTTGACAAAGATTGATTTCAGCAAGGGTACTGTAGATAGTAACTTATATTTCAGAATAATTGATGATAATATCTTGATTGCTAAAGTATTTTTTGATGATATTATATTTGGTGTTAATGATGATTTGAGAAGAGGTTTTGTTGATGAAATGCAAAAATAATTTGAGATGTCTATGATAGGTGAGATGAAATTATTTCTTGGGTTGCAAATTACACAGTTAGATAAAGGAATTTTTATTACACAGTCGAAGTATGTCAGAGAATTGTTGAAGAAATTTGGTACGGAAGATTCAAAACTAGTAGGAACTCCTATGGTTACTGGTTGCAAGATAACTAAGGATGATGATTTCACTTGTGCTAATCAAACATTATACGGATCTATGAATGAAGGACTGCAATATCTAATTCATTCTAGACCAGACATATCAAATGTCATTGGAATTGTTGCAAGATTTCAAGCTGAAGCGAAGAAATCACATATGCTTGTTGTCAAGAGAATTTTTAGATACTTGAAGGGTACAGTTGACTATGAATTATGGTATAGAAAAGATGATGACTTTACTCTATGTACATACACTAATGTTGATTGGGCAGGTAATGTGGATGATAACAAAAGTACTAGTGGAGGTGCATTCTTTTTGGGTAAGAGACTAATTTCTTGGACTAGTAAGAAGCGGGATTGTATTTCTCAATCTACTACTGAGGATGAGTATGTTGATGTTGCAATAAATTGCAATCAAGCTGCTTGGATGAAGCAAATGTTGAAGGATATAAGGATAAACATTGATGAACCTATTGTTATTCACTGTGATAGTTCTAGTGCTATAAATATCTCAAAGAATTCTATGTTACATTCAAAGACAAAGCATATTTCTATTAAGTGTCATGTCTTGGGGGATAAAGTCAATGAAAAGGGAGTGAAACTAGAATTTGTGTCTACTAAGGAACAAATTCCTGATATCTTTACAAAGCCTTTGTCGAAGAATACATTTGTGTATCTCAGGGAAAAGCTTGGGGTGATAGCCCCTCTTGATCAAAATAGTTTCTGATCTTTATATATATTAATATCATAACATATATAAATATGGATTTGTTTTTTTAAACAATTAATTATGTATCGATAATTTGTAATTTGAATGTAAAAACATTTTCAAAGGGAAAGAGGGGTTTTTAAATTGCCCAAGGTCTTCTATTATTTTTAGATGAAATTTATGTTTACAATCAGGAATGTAGAAAATATATTATAATAATAAATTCAAACAATTTTATAAAATTCCAATATCTAATTAATTGTTTAAAAAAAATATTTCAAGTATATATTATAAATCAAAAACTATCAATACATAATTTTTACATTGATAATTTATGATCTTTCTATATATTAAGATCATAACATATATAAATAATAATTTTTATTTTTTAAATAATTAATTATGTATTAATATGTTCTAATTTTTATGTAGAAAGAATTTCAAAGGAATAGAGGGTTTTTTAAATTGCCCAAGTTCTTCTATTATTTTTAGATGAAATTTATGTGTACGATCAGGAATGTATAAAATATATTATAATAATAAAATATAATATATTATAAAATTTCTGATTATAACTATTATATTGCATTATATAATGAATAAAATATAAAAATTTAATTCTATATTTAAATTTTTCAGGGATCGATAAATATTATAATATAATAGTTATTACAATCTGCCAAATATAAAAATATAGTTAATTCTTTAAAAAAAATAATCAATTTTTTTAAAGTTTAAACACGGAATTAATTATTGTATAATTATTATAATTTTTAAAATATTAAAATATTATTTTAAAATATGTAAATATATAATTAATTATTTAAAAAGCTCTATCAATTTCTTTAAAGTTTAAAAATATATGTTATGATCTTAATATAATATTAATATATCAATTCCTGAAAAAATTAAATGTAGAATTAAATATTTTAAATTTTACCTATTATATATTATAATATAATATTTATTATAATCTAGGAAATATAAAAAATATTATTTTAAAATATGTAAAAATATAATTAATTATTTTCAAATTTCAATCTAGTTCTTTAAAGTTTAGATACAAATTTGTTTTTTTAATTATTATAATCTGTCAAATATAAAAATATTATTTTAAATTATGTAAAACTATAAATAATTATTTAAAAAGAATGAACGAAATTATTACAAAATGTTAATACTATTTGTGAATGTCACCAAGACAGCACAAACCAAACATGAACTATTTCTCAAAATCACACAAGCACATGTCAATGCCCTATGCACCAGGAGAGATCATCACAAGGAATGAATGAAATCATTGCAGAATGATGAAATATCATCGCAGGGAATGAATGAAATCATTTCAGAATGAGCAACACATCCAAAGTCCTCTACAACACAAACAATAGTGAAACACAAAATCCTAAACAAGAGAGGACTAAACCAGCACTGAATGCCAAAAATGGGTAAGTTGAACCCACAAAACAATCGGCATAACTACCAAGCACTAAGCAGCATGAAATATCATCGCAAGGAATGAATGAAATCATTGTAGAATGACCAACACATATCATCTGAAGGAATGAGTGAAAGGATTGTAGAATGTTAAAATTGATTGTCAATGTCACCAAAATAGCACAGACAAGATACGAACTATTTGCAAAAATCACATTGACCAGGAAAAGTCATCGCAAGGAATGAATGAAATGATTGGAGAATATACATCACAAGAAATGAATAACATGATTGCAAAATGATATACCCACATGTTAATCCATTAACATAATTCTTAATATTATAAATATACAGAAAACATTCTTAATTGTACACATAAATTTCATCTAAAAACTGTATAAGAGCTTAGGCAATTTACAAAACCCTCTTTCCATTTCCATTTTATTCACATTAAAATCAGAAACGGTGATGCAATGAACAACCAAATGCAAAAGGGTCAACGAAAACCTGGGAAAGCTTCTGATTCGTTGCCTAGAATGCACATTAACTGCCAACACATTGTAAAGAGAAGTCGCCCCCGTACAAAAAGATCATCTAAAATATCAAACATGTTCATCCATTAAAATAATTCTTAATATTATAAATATATAGATAACATTCATAATCGTACACATAAATTTCATCTAAAAATAATAAAAGAACTTGACCAATTTGAAAAACCCAGTTTCCCTTTTTTAAAAAAATTGACATAAAAATCAGAAACAATAATGCATCAAACAACCATATACAAAACGGTCAACGAAAACCTGGGAAAGATTCTGATTCGTTGCCTCAAATGCACATTAACTCCCAACACCTTGCAAAGCCAAATTGTTGTCATTTCACAAACGCAAATCATACCAGGCAAATATTATGCCCGCAAGTTCATGTATTTGACATAATTTTTAGTATTATAAATGTATAGAGAAGACTCTTAACCTGATGCAGGAGCATCCTTGGGTCGTTGGCAATCTTGCATCACCCAAAAATATTTCCTTCCAGTTTTGTTCTTGTTTTCCAGTTTCAGTTTTTTTAGTGGCATTCCTTGGATTTGGATCATTTGTTGTTGTGAACCTCAGGGTATGTCTTGGACATCATGTTTTCCTTATGTCTAGGTTCGCACCTCAATCAGATACGTCATTGAGGAGATATTCTGGATTCATGATCAATTTTGTGTGTTCTTCAAGTTGTAGTGGTCAAACAAGTTTTCCAATCTCGCAAAGCATTTTCCCGATCAGTGAAGCTTTGTGGCTTATATCATAATGTTTCTAGATCTTTGGTCAACGTCTCTCTTGGATCGCGCATCATCTCTACAAATTGGCATCGAGATCCTTATGATTTGGGTCTTGATCTATATTTCTATATTGTTCTTTCTTTTTCTTGGAAAATGTAATTAATCTGGCTGACATATGAGTTATGAAGGCTCTATATATTGAGACATTTGATCTTTGTTGAGGGGCAAATGTTGGCTCTCAGTAGGATAAACTTTCAAAGGTTAGCACTAGGGTTTAGTTCTGGAATTTTGTTGTAATCAAGCATGTATGTCGAAAGTATGTAAGTTGCATGTTGCAGGCCAATCTGATGTAAATTTTTCAATCTATGATAATGTGAACGGGTGATTTTGCATGTTTCCAGTTCATTATTGAGTTCTTATTGATCTTGAGTTGTTGATTTCTCTTGTGTTGACTCGTGTTTCATGGTTTGGACCATCTCCATTGGGGAAACTCCTGCCATGACTGTGTTAGGTGGTATCAGAGCAAGATTTGTTCCTATGATCTCAGATCTAAGTTCATATGCTTGTGAAGCCCCAGGTATGTTGGTTGTGGGGTGGTAGAGAGTAGATTTGGCTCGCACTAACTGAGGACTTGCGCAAGACGGTTAGGAAGAGATCTGATGCTGGTTATATGATTTGTTCAGGTATCTCATTGGTGAACCGATAGTCGAAAGGAGACAAACTACGAGTGTGTTCAATAGATCGTCATGTGAGAGGAAACTGAATCCTTGTAGCCAAATTGTTGAGCTGAGGCAATTGCACCTGAGAATTGGGAGAGATGATGTCGATAAGAATGATCCCTAAGAGGATAGAAAAAATGATGGAGGGCTTCTGAAATGAGATGAGGAATGAGATCTGAAATGTATTAATTGGATTGTGAAGGAATCCTGAGACTGAGGAGGAATATGAGGAAGTTGTTGAAGATCTTGAGGCTATGGATACTGAGATCCTTGCAGAAGATGAAAAACTGTTGAGAGCTATGGCACAATTATGTAAAAGTCATAGAATGGAGGTTTCTACTTTTTCTTGATTCTTTGCATCGTGGGGATTTGATAGATTGGATTATTAAGTTGGAAGATTACTTTGAGCTTGAGGATATCAAAGATCCATAAAGGGTTAGGTTAGCATAGACTAAGCTCAAGGGTCATGTTTCCTTATGGTGGAAGGAGTTGTAGAAGGATAGAGAGGAAAATGGTGAAATGAAGATCACTAGATGGAGGGTAATGGTTGCTAGATTGAAGACTAAATTCATTCCTAAGGACTGTAAATTGGAATTGTTCAAGAAATTGAAGATTTTGAAGTAGAAGGACATGAGTGTAAAGGATTACACTGAAGAGTTTTACAAGATGACAATCAAATTTGGATATCGGGAGATATCTAAGGAGAAGGTGGCTAGATATATTAATGGCTTGAGGTTCAATATTTAGGATGAGCTAAGTATGATGAGGATTAATATAGTGGAGGATTCTTATCAAAGGCAGAAGATAAGATAAAGAGGAGACAAAATAATCCTAGAGGGAAAGAGAAGCAAGTGAGTAGCAATGGCAAGGAGAAACAGACCATTGAAGAGGAACCTGATCAGAGGACACTTAGGAAGGGAAGTGGTAACAAATATTTTAAAGGTACTTGTTTCAAATGTGGTGGCATGGGACATAGATATTTTCAATGTTCTGAGGGATCTAGCAAAAGCCCGAGTGTATAGAATCTTGTGGCACATGAGAAGAAAACTACTGATGCACCTATGGAGAGAATGGCAAAACCTGAGATGGGAGAATATCTTATGCTTAGGAGAGTCATGTTGAGTAAGAAGGAAGTTGTACCTATACAAAGGAGGAATTTGTTTAGAACTGTATATAAATTAGGAGGTAAATGTTGTAAGGTTATTGTGGATAGTGGTAGTACTGATAATTTCGTATTAGATGAGATGGTGCGGTATCTTGGCTTGAAAAGGCTTAAACATCCTTGTCCTTATGGGATAAGTTGGTTTCCAAATGATCACATGGTGGAGGTAAAAGAATAATGTTTTGTAAACTTCAACATTGGGCCTTACAGAGATGAGGTATTGTGTGATGTGGTATCTATGAGTGTTTGTCATGTTTTATTGGGTAGAGCTTGGCAATACGATAGGGGAGCTATCCATGATTGCAGAAGTAACATGGTCACAATACAGAAGGATGGGTAGAAGTTTACTTTGGTTCCCTTGAAGGAGGAAGAGGAGAGAAGTGCAAGGAATCTGAGAATTATGAAGAGTTATCATTCGGAGAAGAAGTATACAGAGGTTGATATGGATTTGAGGAATGATCTTGGAGGCAGATCTCAGAAACGGTTGGTATCGGATAATAGGAAGGGTAAAGTGAAGCAGTAGAAGACTTTTGTTGTTGATCAGATGAAGTCTTGTAGCAGAGGTAAATACAAAACAATCGGCGTAAACACCAAAAATGAAGTCGGAACATTCCATTGAATATACATTAACCACCAAAATCCTCTACAACACAACAAAAATCCTCTGCAACACAAACAACAACGAAAGAAAAGAAGAGGTAGTCTTACAAAACAATCGACATAAACACCAAAAATGAAGTCGGCACATTCTATTGAATGTACATTAACCACCAAAATCCTCTACAACACAACAAAAATCCTCTGCAACACAAACAACAACGAAAGAAAAGCAACAGAACATTTCATTGAATACACATTAACCGCCAAAATCCTCTGCAACACAAACAATAGTGAAACACAAAACCCTAAACCTGAGAGGACTAAACCAGCACTGAATGCCAAAATAGGTAAGTTGAACCCACAACAAAATTATCATAATAACCAAAAATGAAGTCGGCACATTGCATTGAATACACATTAACCACCAAAATCCGCTACAACACAACCAAAATCCTATGCAACACAAACAATAGTGAAACACAAAACCCTAAACCAGATAGGACTAGTGTCAAATGCCAAAAATGGGTAAGTTGAACTCAAAAAACAATCGCCATAACCATGAAAAACTAAGTCGGTACATTCCATTGAATGCACATTAACTACCAACACCTTGCAAAGGCAAGTCGCCCTCGTTTTGCAAATGCAAACCGTACAAGGCGGAAAGGTCGAGACACGTCAACCCTCGAGAAGCATAGCGGTAGACACCTCACCACCAGAAATGAGAAACCGAGAGCGGGACAGCTCGACTGTCAGGAAGCGCACGCGGCAGACACGTCACTGTCGAAAAGTGAAAAGCAGGACCGGAAAAAACCACCGAAATGTTTTTTACAGGATGGCTGACAACTTTTCGGCAATCGTTCCCCATAAAAGACACCTATAATTGTAATGATTATTATTTTGGGATTACTTAGAGAAAAGTCTTTGTTGAGGGTTTGTTAATATTGAGGGAAACTCATCCATCAAAAAATGCAACTGATTATTGTCTCCTTAGGGGAACCACGCACGCTCTGCAATAAAATCGCCATCATTGCGCATAGCAGCCGCCTCCTCTGTCGCGGCCTCCAAGGGTCCCGCAATGGCTACGCCCTCCTCTATCACATCCTCCAAGAATCCCACAGTGACAGCAATTACCGTTTGCCCTGCGGGGTTTGCCTCTCCTACATGCGTTGACTCTCAGGCATTTGCTAGAGCTCTTCGCCCTGCCCCTTCTGTGGTTGTTGAGGCATCTAGGCCTGATATGGTGGAGGCTAGGGTTTTGCTGGCGAGCTCTCCTTTTGTTCATGCTTCTGGTTCCTCTCTTATGGTCTCAAAGGTTCCGGGGGAGTCTTTTGCAAAGATTGTATCTAAGCCTTCTGGGGATGGGAGTGATTCTAGGGTTACTCTAGTTCCTGTGTGTGGCTCTCTATCAGTTAAGCTTTCTTTTGAGGTTGAAGGGATTTGGAGAACAGCACTAAGATTTTTAAATCCCATGGTCTTATTTGTCGATTTCGGGGATTTTGTCCTACCCTCCCCATATTGCATGAATGGGTCACTCACAAGTGGGAACCATTAATTTCATGTACTATTCATATCTTTCCTTTGGCAAAGGGGTTTTTCTTTACAAAGTTTGATATTGCTACGGATAGAACCAAGATCCTTTGTGATCACTTTTTTTGCTGGGAGGATGACAAATTTATGCTTATGGCAAAACCTTGGCACCCGAATTTTAACCCTTCAACAGAAGTCTTTAGCAAGGTCCCTATTTGGGTTAGACTCCCTAACCTCCCTCTTCATCTTTGGCATCACTCTGTCCTTGAGGAAGTGGGCGAGGCTTTGGGGGAATTTTTGATGTTGTCTCACGATTCCTACAAAATTTACCATTCTACTGTTGCTCGCATTTTAGTTGATCTTGACACTTCGCAAGTTCCTCCAACTGAAATCAAAATTGAAACAACTTTAGGATCATGGATACAACAGCTTGACTATGAGGGTATTCCCTTCAGATTTCGTAAATGCTTTAAAACCGAACACATCTCTGCTCAATGTGGCTTGGAATTCAAGAAAAAGAAATCATCTCCTTCTTGGTGGAAGGGCACTTCCTCAAAACATTACTCGGTCAGGAAAAGTTCCTCCATTCCTAGGATGAAGGATAATCTTGTTCAGCCTCTTGATGCCCTTGCTGGGCCTTTGGAGGTTGTTGGTATGGTTTATGAATCTGTTGGTGTTGTTCTTTCTAATGGTGATTTTGTTCTTTCCCCGTTGAAGGATGTTTCTAGTGGATCCGTTGGTGGATCTATGCCTGTTGGGGTTGATCCTCCTTTTTCTTTACTAGTGGTTGATGGGTCTTTGGTCATTGGTTCGACTGACTCTGCTAGTGTTTTGGTATCTCATCGCTCTGGTTCGAATGAGACCACTCCTACTAGATTGTCGGTCGGGGCTAACGTTGGCCATGTGTCGGAAGTGTTGCTGGAGGATTCTTTTCCTTTGTTGGGTGTTGGTGTGAGCTGGCAGGATTAGACTGCTAGAATGGAAGATGGTTGGGTTACTGTTAAAGGCAAACATCTTTAAAGGTCATCTTCCTCTTTTGATATGACCCTTCGATCCCATATGAAGGGAACGAAAGGATAGTTTTCTCTCTTCCCGCAATTGTACCCCTCTGCTCTATCTTTTGTTATGTTTTGGGAGTTGTCACTTCTTTTTTCGGAATGTGTTTCTCTTAGGCCTTCTGTTTAGGCGGTTTTTCTAAGTTATGGGAACTTTTATTGCTATATCTTAAGTTCCTCGTGTACAGGGTTTCAGGGCCCCTTCAAAACCTGATGTTACCTTAATCAAAAACAAATGCAACTGATTTAGTGGCCTTTGGTCATAACAATCTTCTTATTTGATTTTCTTCAGACTAGCAATTTCCTTTTTGACATCAATGACATTTTTTACAATCCTACTTTGACATCAATGACAACAATTTTCCCATGCTCAATTTCAATTTCGATGATCTAACAACCTTAACTGCTTTTTGGTTTAAAGTGCAAAGGAATATTGTCTTGTAATGGACTTGTGTACTCATTTTGTTCCGACGGCAATATAGTTGTCAAATGAATATGTGACACTTGTGACTTAGCTCATGAACCTATGTGCTCTTTGTCTTTTAAAATGGGATATGAACCTTTCTGAAGAGGATCTTGGGAAATGTAATTTTTGGACAGACTTTAGTCTAGAACTAAGTGTGTTATAGGATATAGAGAAAAAGGTTTAAAAATGAATTATTTGTAATTGCAGGGTTAATTGCACTTGAAATGTATGAAAATACATGCTTTAGCGTGATTGTCTCCAACTTGATATGCAACCAATTCTTTTGAATAAAATTATCAATAGTTATTGAGTTCTCCATCGCATCTTTCTACTTTGAGTATCTTGTTGATTGATTCTATTCAAGTAATGAGTTAAATGCTGAATTACATAGGTATTATTGAATAGGATTATTTTTTCTGTCATTTATGGGATACATTTTTGCAAAGCAATGATGTTAAACTATACATTGTAATGTATTAATGTATTCTTAGGAGAAATTTACAAAATCATAAGAATTTGTCACTCTAAATAAGCACTAATCTTGCTAGATAATCTTCTCCCAATACCCAGAAGCAAAGTCTAAAATGAAAAATCTCAATCTATGTTTAAGTTATTCTTAATTATTGCATGTTATCATCACTGAATCTTAAAGAAAACATAGAATTCAGCTTATTTCTATGTTATATATGTTTAAATTCTTGTCATAATGTGTGAGAATTGCCCTGCTAGAACAAAATCCAATCGAATTGTTTCATGATCTTTTGGTACTTCTGAAGGAAGACCACCCAAATTAGCAAAGCCTAAAGAACAGAGAGTTGAATTCCTTGTCCATTGACTCTATTACTTTGGGAGAGCTCATTGTGTTTTCTCACTTTTAAAGAGGGGTTTTCTATGCAGATTTTTGTTTGTTTATAACATATTTATTTGTTCATGTGTACTTAACATGGCCTTGTAGGTGGGATCCATCTTCGCATCTTTTGTATTCTCCCTAACTTTCACTTAAGAAGGAATGATGTCAACAAAGTATATTAGCTAATCGATTTACCTTTTGGGTTTATTCATAGTAGTTTACATATATTTAGTTAAGGAATTTTTAGAGCATTATCACTTTGTGTCAAGCCATAAAATTAAGAAATGTGTCATAATCTTTTATTGTCCTATGTTTCACATTGGCTTTTATAATCAAAATATTTTCACTGTAATCATAGGCATATTGTACATTTGCATCATTTTCTATAATTAAATTATTCTCTTGTTTGGTCACTCTTGTGATTTTATTATTTTATTGAAGCTCCTAAAGCTTTGGGGTTTACCTCCATAACCAAGTCTCACATGTTATAAAGTGTTATAGACCAACTCTTACAATCTAAAGATGAACCTTTTTACATAACATGGTTATAGTTTTGTACTACTTGCTTCAACCCTAAAACTAAGTATTTCCACAAGTCGAATTTGGTTACATTCATAAGTGTGTAACATTCTACATTATAGCACAATCTTCCATGTTTAGAGAAACTCAAGAAAAAAATATAAATGTTTATATGTTTATCTAACTGGTCAATTACACTAGGAGACACATTCTACATCCAACATCAAATTGGACTTTTAATGTGACTAGGTGAGTGTTGGAACTTTGGTATGCTATTCATCTATAAATATTCCTAAGTGAAAGATGATTTGTGAGCTTGTTATAGTTTACGTTAAAGAGTTTGATCACATACTGGTAAATAGTTATAGAGTTTTATTCAATAAGTTGCAATGAGTTTCAACTATTACAATTTAATATGAAGGATTATTTTAGTCCAGTGATGCTATAGACTTGACCACAAATCATTTGATGAAGAACTCTTATCATATCTTTATCTAAACATTTACTAAAACGTGTATGACAACACGAGTAAACAAGGGGCATTATTAAAGTGCATGGAATGAAGACTAAGGACATAGTTATGTTCTATGTCTATGGTATGCTCAAAGATATTGAAAATGGCTAGAAACAAGTAACTATTTGTCTCTACTACCCTAAGGCATAATTAATGTTTGACGATAGTGCAAGAAGAAAAGTGCATAATTCAATTAATGTTGGTCAACAAACTTTGAATTTTTATGTGCGCCAAACAACTAATTATATGCAATGCTCATCCATATAGAAAGGACATGTTTAATATAATATGCAGCATGCTGACATCACGATACAGTCCTGTTTTGCATTTGCCTATCGATATTACACGTAATAGTTAGACAATTAGAAGGTTAGAATTCCATGAGAAAGACCATATTCAATTGTTTGTACAAATGGAAAAGGTTGGTCCTAGTTGATGTGTTGTTCACTAAAGGTTATGGACTTGTGGAGAGTTTGTACACTATTTGTCTATAAATTGGAATCCTGTTAGAGAGACTAGTTGTATTGCGCTTGATTCGTTTTGCTAGTTGGCTTTTTCCTAAAAGGGTTTCCCTTGTGTCTCATGTATATGTGATCTGCATACATGTTCTTCCATTAACGTTACTATTTGAATTGCTATGAGAAACAACTCAATTGTAATCTCTAAGTGTTCCAATATCCCAATGGACTCCAATATGGATTATCATAGATGTGTAAATCTTAATTATAATGAAAATTGAATCAAAGGCAAATGCAACACATGTAGCCAGAGCTATGAATCCAATAAAAGCTAGCATCACTCCATCCTAAACATTAATTTGATATACACCAAGAGTTATCCAAAAGACTCAAAGATGCAAACTCACAACAGTGTAAAAGGAGGGCGTTTGACACCTCAAATATTTTAGACACATTTCAGCAGATAGATGGATATGTGCTAGTGTATATGGAGCTTTTCAAGGAAGTTGAACAACTTGAGAATAAGCATTGCAGTTACCATACTTCATAAAAATATTTAGGCGTGAAAATATTTATATGCATGATTATGCTTCTACAACAATAGCAATTATTGAGGAGATTACTCATAAAATTCATAATGAAGCTATTAGTGTTTACTCCTTTGCCAAACCAAATATGCTTGTATATGTTTGTCCAGATAATAAAAAGGTAAATATTGTGCCTGCATGGAAAACTTAAAATTTTTAAAGGAATTATTACAAAATTGGGATCTTGATGACAAACATAGTTCCAATTAATTGAGATAGATTTCCCTAACACTTAACATTCCACATAAATCACCGATGTCTCCACATGGGTAATCACCAAGTTCTTGAAACGGAGATAATTTCTCAGACACTAATTCTAGAAAAGAAAAATGAAAATCACGCTTCCTCCAACATTCAGGTAGAAGTTGAAAAATACATTGTAGTGCATAATGGTAATATTTTGCACTGTATCTTGCACACGTCTATTCAAAGTGAAACAGTTGAGAACCTCTTCCAATTATTTAGGACAAAAATTACCAGCCAAAGACAACATAATAATCAATGCCGGTGCCGACATTTGATAGCATAATACAGACTACATGAAAAACCTCAGGTATGTATTCAAAAACATGGTAACTCATGTATTCATATTTATATAAAACAGGCTGTCCTGATTCCTGATTCTAGTTGGCAGTGCACGTTTTGAATGTGCTTCTACATAATTGTTACCTAGGGGAGACTTGAGCCAACAAGATGTTCCATTTTGTAGATGCAATTAAACATTGCACCATAGCCAAATGTAGAATTAAAGGGATTATTGACAAAGATCAAAACACATATAAACAAACAGCAGATGTTGTCAAAGTTGTTATTAGTACCGAAACAAAATTTACCCCGTTATTACTAAGAATATTTTGCCCAGTAATCCTCTTAACTGTTGGTCCTGGTTTTCCTACCACCTGTGCATAGAAAGAATTATGAAAATCAATACATAGTCTAAAGCTGGACGACAGAACATTTCAGAAAATAGAGTATACAAGTTACCTTCTTTCGCACAGCACAAAACCCACTATACTGCACTGTAGCACCTAATATAGAATCAACTACACTGCCAAAAAGTCCTGCAAAGGTTGCAATCGGAAATGCTAATAATTGCTTTGATGCTAACTGGCCTTCACATCTTGCTGTGAATAAACCTGCCAATACAAAAGTCAACCCTATCACAGCACCTCCAGCAGCAGCAGCAAGAAGGCCTGCAACAGTCACAGCTCCATTTGTTCCATGTTGAACATGCTGCCAAGGAATGCAGACAATGAGCAAAACGAGATATGGTAGTGAGAAAACAAACAAATAACTGGAAATTTAGTATTCCAAGAGCAGAAATCCTAATTAAAATGATCTGTATACACACACACATAAACATACAGTGCTTTTTCAATAGAACGTCTTTAAGACCAATTTTTCATTACCCTTCCTTAAATAGTTGCTAATGGAAATTATACATTGGTGGTACAAAATATGTATATTAGCTCACTAAGTGGAGCATGGATTGGGGAAAATCGACAACCAAAATAATTCTTTGGTCATAAACCCAAATTTATTTAGAGTAGGTGAGATGGGTCTATGGCATGGGTCTACACACATTTCTTTTTATTTCATCTTAGTGGTGTTAGAGGATATAATGTTAGTGTTTAATGCACGCCTAAGTTACCGGATCCTTGCATTTAGCCCCGGATCCTGCTTTTGGTGCAAGTCTGGTTCTGATTCCTTCAGGATTCTATCCACATTCTGGCAGGATTCTGAACGGGCATCCAAGCCTGTGGGTGCCCAAAAACAGGCCCCACATGCCATTTTTTTATTTTTTTTAAATTAAAAAGCATCTAAACCCTAATTTCAACCAATAAAGCATGCATTTGATCATTTGATGATCAATATCATTCATTCATCTCTCAAAGAATTTTTCACCATTTTTTCTTTGTTCTATAGGTGTAGCATTTTTCTTTGAAGGTGAATGCTACGGAGGCCTAAGACCCGCATCAAAGACTTAGGAATTGTTGAGGAAGGCAGATTTAGTGGTCAAAGGTACATACACATATATATATATATATGAACCTATGAATATACATACATACATACATATATGAATCTATGAATATACATACATGACTATACATACCAAAGTTCCCAGACTCGAACTCGGCTCGGTCTTGGCAAGGCCGACTTGACTCGTGACTCGGCAGAAACTCACAAAACTTAGCGAAGTGAAAAAACCCTTGAAATTTAGAGATTTTCATGGATTTAAAACTTGTTTCATGCACCCATTATTGAATAAAGCTTAAAGACACAATAACATCATCAAATAGAAGCTAATTGATCACATACATAAACATACATCGATCACATAAGTACAAACGCAAATTAATACATTGACGACAATTAATACACTGACAGATAACCAATATTATCAAACAAAACAATAGGCATTTTATAAATATACATCAAGTAATATCCAAGAAGACTAATGATAGAGGTGTAGATAATGACTCGTACTGCGCAAACTCAAAGTTGTAGTGTACTTCAAAAACAATGGGGGTCTGGGGGCATTGTCCACAATGGGTTCAAGGGGCAGCACCCCTTGTGAGGGTCTGGGGGCAGCGCCCCAGGCGTGGATACAGGGCGGGGTCAAGGGGCAGCACCCCTGCCGCCAAGACCAAATTAGCACCTTCAAAACCACATAAAACTCCATAGCGTGCATCATTTTCTTGAATATTTTAGATGCCAAGAATGCAATTTCCAAATCTCTTCCTGCCAAATCTCTTACTTGTTGAACAAAGCACAAGAACTCAAGGAATTGCAGCTGCCGTAGAGAAGGGTGGCGTTCATGTAGTGGTACGACATATGGCTCAATAAAAACAACTTAAAACATTCCCTTTGTTTGTTTGTTTTTTGCAAAAAAGAGTTGGTTGTGGGCCAAGTCCCGTCATCAGGACTCAGCGAGTCACAACATGACTCACGACTCACCATGACTCGGCGATTCATCTACCTAACTCTTACGAGTCCAAGTCAGAGTCAATTTGACTCGACAGGGGTGACTCGATTTGCGAGTCGCCAAGACTCGACGAGTCATGGCAAGTCTGGGAACTATGATACATGTATGAATCTATGAATATACATGTATGAATCTATGAATATACATATATACATATAAATATTTTATTTTATTTTTAAAAAGTCTATTTATATATATACCCACAGTACCAGAACCCACCCAAAAAAAAAATTTGCTGAATCCGGGAAATTCGAATCCGAACCCGAATCTGAATCAGAACCAAGATCGGCAACTTAGATGCACACTCATGCCATGAAAAATGTCCATGCTTTCATGTGGTCATTTTAATTTACTAGCTTAATGGTTCCCTACAACACTGATTCAAAGTTGAGGACTCAATCCCCTCCTGTTCCTTGGGTCCTGTTATTGGCTTCCATGTTCACCTATTTTCAAAAAAGGATAACATAGGTAAATGATGAAAGAAAAACCTGGTGGCCGTGGCAAAGATTTCATCAATTTGTGTTCCAACAAATGCCCTGTTTTTATGTGTAGCAAGGCTTTAGAATATTTGAAGGTTTTGATCTGAAGATTTTTTTAATAACTTATCGTGAACATATTTTATTGGATCCTAGTTCCTACTAATGGTCGAGTGAAAGAGTAAGGGTGAAACTTTATCACAACTGACCATCAATTTTTTCGAATTAAAATTTAATATCATGGGAAGAATGTGTGTATATATTCATTGTTGATATTTTCATCTCACTGAGCCTGTGATATCCATTCAAAACATTTTAGGGTTAAATCTTGTTGAGGTTATGGGCCACCTTTAGGTAAGTTTCAACTACATTCTTAAAGATACTTTGGGCCATGCTCAAATGTATCCCATAATTGTTACACTGCAACCTAGCTACATGTCCATTAGAGTTATAAGCAGATGTAGTGCAATGAGAGTGATTTAAAACTAGGTACACTCTCTTACAAGCCCCCAATCACCATACCCCACAACCCATGAACTTATTGAGAGTATTTGAGCGCCCTCACATTTTGTGAAGTCATTTTGGATATTTCAGCCATTCAGCCTATAACTTGACTGGTTACTGCCAAATGAGAAATATCCTCCGACTCCTCTCCACTGGTGCCGCCCTCCTCAACTGACTTTGTCTCAGTCTCTAATGCAACTACCTAGTGCCTGCGCTTCCAACAGGGCTGAGCATCACTGCCGACTATGAAAGTGTCCAAGTGCGTCCAGTAAAATATGAGTGATCGAGAAGGGTGCACACGGCTCTGTGGGTGCAACTAGCCATACTGGTCAGGTGGCACTTGCGTCTGCACAACATCCAAGAAAATACCAATAGCATGATACGGCATGTAGAAGGTTTTGTGTTGCAATGTCAAAAACTCATGAATCTGCTCCAATAGCACAGATGCCCAATCATACATTGTGCCATTGTGTAAGTCATTCATCAAAACCAGTAGCGGCAATGGGGTGTTTGAAGCTCTACTAGCTCCTTTCAATCAGCTCTTCATGACATCCAGCAAACATTGCCACTCCCCAAGCCCAATAAATGATTTCTTCAGGTCGCACCTCTTGCTTGCCTACGCCACTCTCCCACGCAGTCGGTGTCAAATCCCCTCGGCAGACCAAACATAGGAGGTTGTGCTTCTGCTCGGGTGTCATTTTCATGGATAATTTATCAATCTTTCGGCCTTGCCCTGGAATGTCGAACACCCAAGTGAATGCGCAGGTTGAGAATGAAACTGTGATTGTTCACCGCTAGTACTCAAAAACAGATTCTTGGCTATGTTTGTCATATGTAGCGATCATGGCCAAGTGCACTCCTGTGCGCCGGAGGGCTTCTTTGATTAGGTGGTCGTCTGCTGTCTCCTGCTACCATGTACGGCATTCAGTGCCGCTCAAACCCTCGAATGTGATGGTGTCGTTTGTCACCTTCTCGTGGCCATCCTTCTGAGCTTGAATCTTGGGCTGTATTTTCTTTCCCTTGGCAGCCTTTCCTGAATCCATCTTGCTTGCAACTCTTATCCCAGCTGGAAGTGTTCGACTGATCTTCCTTTTGTCCATCACAGTCAGTGCATTTTGTAATTCTAACACATTCCCCGTTGCAATGATTCCTCCCTCAGTAACTATTGCAACCATTTGTAAGTAACTAAGACTATAACTTGGCAAATTTGTAACTTTAGACAGCAGTGTAAAATTTCTTTCTCCTCTCAACAATAGGGGAGACTCCCTTCTTACCATAGGTGGCTTCAACGTGAACTGAACTGAAATACAAACAATTCCTATTGCTACGATAATACCAGTGGCTTAAGGGTTGACGTAAGAACAACACTTAAGACAGCAGTTTATTTATAATAAATTGAATCAAATACAGGAACATAAAGTCTCATGTACTTACTTTGAAAGATAATTATGAAACAGAATAGCCAGGAAAGCACAAAGTCTTCCACTGAATATCCTCTTCCTTAACAAAAATACTTATCACTGAAGCACAAAGTCTTCAGCTTTAAGTTATTGTAGCCACTTCTATCTATAACAATTTGTCCTCCTGCAGCACAAAGTCTTCAAAAGTTCAAATTGTCTCGGAATGCAATAGGCAGCTCAAAGTCTGCACAATTGAATTCAAATCCCTCTTGAGCAAAACTCCAAAACTCACAATCAATATCTAGAAAATGTCGTCACATAACACCTTGAATCAACACAAAGTTTGAA
>MU224874.1:2481566-2520548 GCA_018584345.1 Thuja plicata | reverse complement strand
CTCTTGAGCAAAACTCCAAAACTCACAATCAATATCTAGAAAATGTCGTCACATAACACCTTGAATCAACACAAAGTTTGAAAGCAAGTTGCCCCTTTTATTGAAAGCAATCTGATTTACATCCAAGTACAAAGTCTCAGAGTGCATATACAAACTGGCAGAATTTTCTTGCATTGCCCAAAAGATAGATAATACAATAGGTCTCACTCCTTTATATAAGAAAAGAGGAGAGAGAAAGGTGGAGAGGAAAGGGGAAACCCTTAACCACCTTGACTTATTCAATACTTATCCTTAATTAACTATTTTTTACTTATTCAATGTTGCAAGGCTTAAAGCGCTTGCAACATGATTACATGAAACAGCTTTGCACGTGATACTATCACATGCAATTACATCTTGTTTTTACATTACATGTAATCTGTCAAATACAAATTACAAATACATGATGAAAATATTCTAAGTGTCTGACAAGACACGACATCTATTATATCATCCTTTGTCGGTCTTCATGCTGCTACAGGATGCCCGATGATTGATGTGTTCTAGTTTGGTGAAAGCATCTCAAACTGGAATATGAATTTGCATCCTTGATTGTTCTGCATCATAGTGGTGGTTGCTGGAAAAGCATCTTTTTCATTATCATTTCACTCTTGAAATCATTCTATGCCAATCATCATTGCATCTCCCATCCCTTTCTTTGTATGACCACACCATGTTGTTGTCCTCAAGCGCAAACATGGAAGAGTATGCATGTGGAATATAAGTGGAAGGCCTTTGAGCAACAAAGGGTAATGCATTTTGGGCAAAATCAGCTCTTTAACTGAGGGGGAAACTAAAAAACGGGGTTTTCTAGAGGCACTACATGTATGCGGACAGCAAGCTTTGAGTTGATAAAATGAGTATGGGAGATGAAATATATACATGAATAAGTATGTCATACGAGATGGTGTTTTTTGAAACGTTTGCAACTTATGGAAAGCCATAAAAAGCAAGGTGGGCTTTTTAATTTTCTTTGCATATTGGAAAACTTAGTTCTTTTGCTCTAAGTGGGATGTTTATGTCTCATTACAAGTCATTTATTTTAGGCACATGAGCGTGGAGGTGGGCTTTTTGGTCTACATTGCATGTTGGGAATGACTTGGCTCTTTTTGAAGTGATTCCATATTTAGAACGGGGTTTGTAATCCCAACTGCATATGCAAGTATGAAGAACTTCTTGCATCTCAGCTGCACTTCAAGGGGAAGTACTTGCTTCTTTTCTTGAATCATTTTGGGAAGAACTTGTATTGTTGTAAGAACAATACATTGAAACTTCTGAAGTCAAAAAATCTCCTCTTGAATTACCAATGTTCTCATTCCAAGATTACACAAATCTGAAAATGATTTTTTTTAAAACACAAAACAAGAACAAAGCAAAAGGAGCCCTAGCTTGCACCAAAAGGATTTCAAAAAGGGAAGCATGGCTCTTCTTTGAACTTGCACATGCAATGGAGAAGACTCAAAACTTTGAACCAATCTTCTCAAATCAAAATGATTTCGAATTTGGAAGAAGATCCCAAGATTGCAGCTATAAAGGCAATAAAAATCGAAAAATCCTTCCCCAAATCAATGCATTTTTTGAGTCAATAGATGATTTTTGACAAGTGTTCAAGATAGGGAACAAAAATGCATGATAATAGCAACAAGAAAGACCAAGTCAAACCTGCAAATGCTAAAGCTTGATACAAGATGCAATGGCAAACAAAAACGGCGCCCAAGGAAGAAGAAACGTGGATTTGAATGAAGAAAACAACCTGGAAATCCCGTTTTTGTCAAAAACGTGCCCTAGACGGATTTTTCTTGCAAAATGCAGCTCTTACAACTTGAAATCTTTCATCTCCAAGCCATTTTTTAATCAAAAACGTGCTTTAGACGGAATTTTTCTTGCAAAATGCAGCTCTTCAAAGCATGCAAATGCTCCCAAATTCACCACCAAGAGAAAATGCAGCTATGAGGAGAATAAAGACGTATTTTTTGATATGCATTACATATCAAAAACACATGCAATTTCATAAAAAAATTGCCACTTATGCCTTTAAACTATTTAAAACAGGTTTTTTGTATGCAAATGCATATGTATTTGGGTTGGAATTTGCCACTATAAAGCCTTCAAATTAAAAGGTTTATAATAACGGGCTTCTTATATGCAAACGCATTTCAAAACCCCACTTACATATTAAGTTATATGCCTTTGCATATGTTTTTAACTTAACATATGTATTTGAATTTGAAAAGCCCACCTTTATGCATTTGGGACTTAGATTATATTGATAGTGGAGTTTTAAAAGTGATTTGCATTATGATGACATGCAATGTTAAATAAAAACCCCACTTCATTGCATTTAAAACATAATCTTTATATATAACTTATAATAATAATAATAATAATAATATAATAGGCAGAAGGACTTAAAAAGTTCACCATTACATATTAAACCATTAAAAACTATAAGCAAAACTTCTCAAAATGATGTGAAATTTTAAAGTGGGGTTCTAAACCCACTTTACATATAAATGACCTTTTTACTTCGTGGAATTATCAACAAAAAACCCACTTTTGAGATATTTTAACCAAGACGTGCAATCAGGCAGAAAAACCCCACCTGCAGCATGCTTAAAACCTTAATAACTTGAGCTAGGCAACTCCGTTTGAGGCCTAAGATAGCTCAAAACGAGCCGATCAAAATGCTACAATTCTAGGGCAAAACAAAACCAAAAATCCAACAAACAATCAAGGAAAACCAAACAAAGACTCACCTTGAAGAATTTAAACCACAAAATTTTCCGTAGGGTTGTCCAATTTTGGGAATACAAAATTGAGGACAACAGTTTTCTTAGTCTTGGAAAATGTAATTGTTCTGGCCAACATATGTGTTGTGAAGGCTCTATGTATTGAGGCTTTTGATCTTTGTTTAGGGGCAGTGCTCAAGAGAATAACCTTGGAGGTTAGAAGTAGGGTTTAGATTTGGATTTCTGTTGTAATCAGGCATGTATGTCGAAACTCTGTAATCTACATGTTGCAGGCCAATGTGATGTAAATATTTGATTCTGAGATAATACGAAGATCTGTTGTAGCACCTTGATTGTCTTTTCTTGTTTCTGAATTGGTTGTTTCTGTTGTGTCGAGTCTTGTTGGACCATCTCCATTGGGGAAACTCCTCCCATGACTGTGTCAGGTGGTATCAGAGCAAGGATTATGTTCCTGTGTTAGCAGATCAAGTTCCTGAGCTTGCGAAGACCTTGGTGTGCTGATTGTGGGGTGGCAGAGTGTAGATCTGACTAGCGATTGTAGAGGAATTGTGCAAGGGGATCGCAGAGGAGATTGTTGTTGGTTATGAACTTTGTTTGAGTGGTTGAGGTATCCCATTGGTGAACCGATCGCCGAGTTGGAGGCAGACCGCTAGTGTGTTCAATAGATCGCTGAGTCTGAGGCAATTGAATATTTGTAGCCAGATCCCGAAGCTGAGGTAGTTGCACCTGGGGATTGGGAGAGATGTTGCCTAGAAGGTTAGAGCAAATGATGGAGGACTTTAGAAATGAGATGAGGACTGAGATTTGAAATGTATTGACTAGATTGCGACGGAACCCTCAAACTAAGGAGGAATATGAGGAAGTTGTTGAAGATCTTGAGACAGTAGAAATTGAGATCCCTGCAGATAAGGAAAGATTGTTGAGAGCTATGGCACAAGTAAAAGTCATAGGATGGAAGTTTCTACTTTTTCTAGTTCATTGCATCCTGAGGATTTGATAGATTGGATTGGTGAACTAGAAGATTACTTTGAACATGAGGATATCAGAGATCCACAGAGGGTTAGATTAGCACAGACTAAGTTTAAGGGTCATGCTGCCTTATGGTGGAAAGAGTTACAAAAAGATAGAGAAGAGAATGGTGAAATGAAGATCGCTAGATGGAAAGTTATGGTTTCTAGATTAAAGGCTAAATTTATTCCTGAGGATTATGAATTAGAATTATTTACGAAGTAACAGAACTTGAGGCAGAAGGACATGAGTGAAAGATTACACTGAAGAATTCTATAAGATGACAATCAAATCTGGACACCGAGAGCTATCTAAGGAGAAGATGGCTAGATATATTAATGGCTTGAGACTTAATATTCAGGATGAGCAGAGTATGTTGAGGATTTCTACAGTGGAGAATGCTTATCAGTATGCATTGAGGGCAGAGGATAAGTTGAAAAGAAGACAGAGTAACCCTAGAGGAAGGGAGAAACAAGCAAGTAGCAATGGAAAGGAGAAGCAGACCATTGAGGAAGAACCTGATCAAAAGACACTTAGGAGAGGAAATGGTAGTAAGGGATTTAAAGGCAATTGTTTAAAATGTGGTGGCATAGGACATAGAGTTTTTCAATATTTGGAAGGGTCTACTAAAAGCGTTGGCAGACAGAATCTTGTGGCACATGAGGAACAGACTACAGATGATATACTTGTGGAAAATGTAGCAGAACCTGAGATGGAAGAATCTCTTATGCTTAGGAGAGTCATGTTGAGTAGGAAGGAAGCTAAACCTATGCAAAGGAGGAATTTGTTTAGGACTGTTTGCAAATCAGGAGGTAAATGTTGTAAGGTTGTTACGAATGGTGGTAGTACTGATAATTTGGCATCAGAAGAGATAGTAAAGAAGCTTGGCTTGAAGAGACTTAAACATCCTTGTCCTTATGGGATAGGCTGGTTACAAGATTAACATATGGTCGAGGTGAAAGAGCAATGTTTAGTGAACTTCAACATTGGACCATATAGAGATGAGGTATTGTGTGATGTGGCATCCATGAGTGCTTGTCACATTCTATTGGGCAGACCTTGGCAATTTGATAGAGTTGTTCATAATTGCAGAAGTAACTTGGTCACGATAGA
Organism: Thuja plicata; assembly: GCA_018584345.1. Lineage (NCBI taxonomy): Eukaryota > Viridiplantae > Streptophyta > Pinopsida > Cupressales > Cupressaceae > Thuja > Thuja plicata. Next base: position 2,515,638 of record MU224874.1, on the reverse strand, counting down.
GAAGGATGGACATAAGTTTATTTTAGTTCCCTTGAAGGAAGCAGAGGGGAGGTGTGAAAGGAATCTGAGCATTGTGAAAATTTATTGTTCAGAGAGACAAAATACCGAGGTTGATATGGATCTGGGAAATGATCTTGGAGGCAGATCTGAGGACTGGTTGGTATCAAATAACAAGAAGGGAAAAGTGGAGCAGCAGAAGAAGTCTTGTAGCAGAGGTAAATCGAGTGTGCGAAAGAAGGGAGGTAGAGGTAAGAATTTTGATGTTGATGTGAGGTATGACAGAGAGCACAGAGAAAAGTAAGTGGATGGATCTAACAGAAGAGAGAGTATAAGTGCAGAGGAGGACAGTTGTAGATAAAGAGGATATTTGGATTAAGAATGAGCATGGGATTTATGTCTCGAGTCTTGTCAAATGTTCATAAGTTTCTCTTATGGAACATTTTCTTCTCACTAGGAATGTTTGATGCAGGAGCATCCTTGGGTCGTTGGCAATCTTGTATCACCCAAAAATATTTCCTTTCAGTTTGTTCTTGTTTCCTAGTTTCTATGTTTTTGTGGAGTTCCCTGGTTTTGGATCATTTGTTGGACATCATGTTTTACTTATGTCTGGGTTCGCACCTCCTTTGGATACTTCGCTTTTGAGATATTAAGGATTTGTGGTCAGTTCTATGTGTTCTTCATGTTCTAATGGTCAGATGGAGTTTTCTGGTATTGCGAAGCAATTCCCGATCGGCGAAGCTTAGTGACTCATCATGATGTTCCTAGGTCTTTGGCCAACGTCTATCTTGAATTGCGCGTCATTTCTACATCTTGGCATTAAGATCTTATGATTGGGCTCTGACCTATATTTGTACACATTATGTTTTCTTAGTCTTGGAAATGTAATTGTTCTAGCCGACATATGTGTTGCGAAGGCTCTATATATTGAGGCTTTTGATCTTTGTTTAGGGGCAGTGCACAGGACAATAACCTTGGAGGTTAGCAGTAGGGTTTATATCTGGATTTCTGTTGTAATCAGGCATGTATGCCGAAAGTCTGTAATCTACATGTTGCAGGCCAATGTGATGTAAATATTTGATTCTGAGATAATGCGAAGATCTGTTGTAGCATCTTGATTGTCTTTTCTTGTTTCTAAATTGGTTGTTTCCATTGTGTTGAATCTTGCTGCATGGTTGGACCATCTCCATTGGGGCAACTCCTCCCATGACTGCATCACACCCTACAACCCATTCACAAGCATCATTGTATAGTGTGGGCCACCGTAATCCCAAGAGAAACACCTTTCTAGCCTTGGTGTTTGGTCCCATGTGACCTCTTGCAAGTCTTTCATGTGCCTCTCTTAGCACCCCTGGAATCTCTTCCTCCATGACACATCTCATAACTTGATTGGGTCCCATTTTATATAGCAAGTCGTTGATCAACTGGAATGTTCGACTTATGAGGACCAACTTCTCTCCTGGCGGCATGTTGCTCAGGAACCGCGAAGTTGACAAATACTCCCCGATGCAAGTGTACCATGACAGTAGTGCAGCTATCGGGAAAAGGTGAGCATCAGGAAAGTCATTGTTCACTCCAGCAGGCAGCTCCCCGAACTTGATCCATGATAGTTAATCAACAATTACATGGCCTCTTCCCGGTCGTACAATGATTGTAAAGGTAAACTACTGGAGTAGTGTTGATGTGAGTTTTGTTCCACTACAACATGCAGAATCAAATACTCAATGTTTCGAGGTGAAACATCAAACACTCAATCCTCTCTTGATATAAGGTCATCTCTCATGCTAAGCTTGCAAAGTAAGATCATGAAATGACTTCAAGGTTCCCTTCAATTGTGGATACTTGCTCAGTGAAATAATGTGATTTGTTAATTATCACTAAGGGGACTTACATTGTTCACTAAGATCTGTCAACTTAGTTCGAATGATTTGGATTTACAATGTGCAATGAAAATATACTTTTTAAATTCTCAACTTTAACTCCAACTCAACCTTAAATTTAAACATAAACTTCTACTTCTACTTCTACCTCTAACTAAGAATGGAAGGAAGCATGGATGACTAAGAATGGAAGGAAGCATGGATGACTTGGACTCTACTAGATGTGGCTTTGTCTGCGACCCCACCCACCTAGTGCAAGCTTCTAAGTTATACTCGAATGATTTTCATATCAATATCTCCTCTTCAATCCCATCAATGGATGCAAACTAAAGATTGAATCACAAAGGGGACTTACGTTGTTCACTAGGATTTGTCAACTTAGTTCGAATGATTTGGATTTGCAATGTGCAATGAAAATATACTTTTTAAATTCTCAACACTTGAACTCCAACTCAACCTTAAACTTAAACTTAAACTTCTACTTCTACCTCTAACTGTGAATGGAAGGAAGCATGGATGACTTGGACTCTACTAGATGTGGCTTTGTCGGCGACCCCCACCCACCTAGTGCAAGCTTCTAAGTTATACTCGAATGATTTTCATATCAATATCTCCTCTTCAATCCCATCAATGGATGCAAACTAAAGATTGAATATCAATTGAAGTTAAGATCAATCACTAGCTTACCACACAAGGCACACTAACAATCAGCAAGAGGCTAGTGGCCTAGTTTAAATTGAGTCAAACAAGTAAACATCCACAATTACTTTCACTCAACTAAACTATTTCTAAACAACATGAAATGAAATCCTAAGCTAAGTGAGGAAATGAAGAAACCGTGCAATACTCCAAACTTGATCACAACAATTCACCATGCAGGACACAACAATGAAAAGTAGAGCAAATTTTGCATTATATTAGCAACAATTCTCCAACAAGTCCTACTTTTACAAATGAGAGGGGTGGGGTTTATATTAAAGCCCCAATTACAATGAATGGCCAAGATTGATTTGAAACCAATGGCCCAGATTAATCCATTGCAAACCCTAATTAGGGCAACCAAAAATAGCCAATAGAAATAAAGCACCACAAAATGGGCCAATGAGAAAATTCAATGGCTTGAGGACCAATAGAAAGCAAGGAAGCCGCCAAGTCATCATACAACTCATCACCCAAGATATGCATTCCCTTCTCCTTCTCCCTTCTAATGAACTTGATCAAAATTTCACTAAGTTCCCCCATGCAATCACCCATGGTGGAAATTTGCTTGTGATAGGGATTGATTGATTTCACGCTCCTTGTTCAATCCTTGCTTTGATTCTTGCTCATCCTCCTGGTGGAAAACTGATAGGGACGAGGATAGAATGAAGTCCTTATAAAATGTCCCCCCTTTGTCCTTGAGCTGAATCCTGTTTTGATCCTTATGAAAAATTGATGTGAATAGTGACAAGTTGATCTCCCTATAAGATAGTCCTTATTCTTCAAGCATTTAATCAAGTGTAAAGATAACTTGCATAGGGACACATGAATGTCCATGAATTGAATCCTTGAACCTATCTGTGGACTCCTTTAAATCCGAACTTGTCCCATGTCCTTGCTTAATGACGGCTTGATCTTGAGATAATTCCTTCATCTCGATCCTTGAATTTTCTTTCTTTTGTTCCAGCTTTGAAGTACATCATCTTGAAGTGTTGTCTTCCTTTGAACTCAATCACTTTAAACTAGTCCCCCTTCACAGCTATCCTTGTCTTTGAGCTTGAACTTGTCTTCTACCTTCCTTTGTTCACTTCCTTGCGACTATCCCTGCCTTTGATTCAGACACGATTCCTGGTACAAAGTTCGAAGTCAGTATGGTCTTAAAGGACTTTAAAAAATAATAAATTTCAGACTTGAATCCATGGATTAGCCTATGAATTCCACACCTTAACTTAGTAATTTGATCCAATGAAAGATGGAACTAAGCAATAACTTGGATTAGAATCCTAAGGAAGAGGAAATAAATCAACACTTAGCCAAAAAATGAGAAAATTAGTCTTTTCTTAAAATCTGATATTCTGAGGACAACATGAACAAGTCTGAAGATAAATCATGGAATTCAGTCCTAACGTCTTGTGAAATCACCCCTTTATCAAATCCATGAATTAATTAGTGAATTGGGAATCATAGTCATGGCTTCATAAAACATCAAAATCACATTCCCTATCCATGTTAAGTCTGAAGACATACCTGCAATACACACCCTTTCGATGCCATACCTGCAAATTGGGTGTTTTGGATGCCCAAGGGCCTAACAAAGACTCAGCGCTATCAAACCCTTGGATTGGTGAAGTCTAGAATTTATGGGAAATATCAAAAATCGCCCCTGCTGTAGGTTGTCTACAGACCTAGGTCTGCAACTTGTGATTTCAGACCTTTAAATGGCTCAAATGATGCTTAAAACAATGCCCAAAAGTCCGCAATACATTTAGGATCAGATTGTGGTCAAAGAACAAACCCAGATTTAGACAAGAAAATTTGATTTTCAGAGGTAGTCCTCAGACATTTGTTCGTAACTGTAAGAACTCCAACCAGTTCTAACTCTGACAACACTGGACTGTTGTTTAATTTTGAATGTTTGACATTTGGTCAAACACTTTGCAGACAAGCTTTGATTCTCGTTTGGTCTTTGCACAGTTTAGAACACTTTCAAAAAAAATTTGAAATATAAGCTAAAAATCATTTTTGACCATATAATTGAAATAACAAGCATGAAATCCAAAGATAATTGCATAATCTGAACACAAGAATTCTTTATTGGTTGTGAATCCACTTGCAATTATTTACAATGACTATCTCATGCAATTAAATTTACTCAATTCAAAATGCAGGAACCTGATATCAAATCGCATGTGATGTTAGACGCCACTAGTGAATGTATCAATTCTGAAAATGACGCCAATGCTTGCAAATATATATTGGAGTCACCTTCCAGTCAAAGCGTGCCTCTACACCTTCAACCACTGCCCTCTAAATAAATGCCGTCACCTCTTAACGGCCCGCGGCTGCCTGAAGACATCAAACGCAATCCTTCTATGGGCTGTGATCTGCTATAATTAAAAGTTCCCTTTGTCTCTGTATGGATTCCCTGATGAAAACGCTGAAACTTTTCACACATACGATCACAATTCATAGCACAATTATGGTCTCTGAATAAGACCATCACAAGCACAATTCATTGGTTCTGAAAACCAATTCAAAGTGCATCAGACTTAGTAGAATTCACAATTCTACAAGCTCCATTTCCCTGAAACCCTTGGTTCCATTTCTTCACAATTCACCAAATTCATAAAATCAATGCATCAAGAATGAATCAATTTTCTCCTCTCGAGGCATTTATAATTCTTCAAATACAAATTTGCCCATGAGTCTTCAACTTGACTCTTCACATAACTTAAAACTCCCATTTAGCCTTTTTAACATATTTGCTTTTGATGAATGAAATATAACAAACAATTATATTTCCCCCCAGTATGAATTGGCACCATGAAATAAACTCATAATTATTATTTAATGACTTGGTCATATTATATAGTTATAACCATATCATTAATTAAGTCAGACTTAATTAATGAACACTAAACCATTAATCTTTTCAATCCCCAAATGAACAAGTGACCAAGTCAACTCCACAAATTTCCTGACAAAGCCATCACCTGAACATCCTGCCACAAATAGTAACTGACCAATAATGGACTTACTATAAATAGTAAGTTCCTATAAATAGTAAGTTCCTATAAATGAAAGCTCTGCAGACATCCCCACAACTCCATACTGATACCAACTGCTCAGGTGCCCTGCTAGATGTAGAAACATGACTATCCCGAAATAGACACTTACTATAAATAGAAAGTGTGTCAATTTGACTCAAACAAAGAGCAATCCCAAGCATCACTGACCTTCGGAGTGGATACTGACCGCTGACTCCACCAACTAGACCCTCTGAACAACTCCATTAGCCTATGAGGGTCAAGAAATAGGCTAATTCTCTGAGAGGTGACACTCACGAAATTGGGGACATTACAATCCGCCCTTCCTGAAATTGCTTGTCCCCAAGCAATCTCATAAACAAATAACACTCCAGTGCACCCGGATCCCAACAGTAGAACTGTGTAATGTCCCTATGATCACCAACTAGCTCCTGTAACACCATCACCAGTATAAGTGACAGAACCTTCCCAACTGAATTGAATCCGACTGTAGATGTCGCAGGAGTGGACATCTCATAGGGAAGCAACTCGGAAGGTTGGCAAAGCTTGCTTCCTAACACTGCGCAAAGTGGGTTGTCATACACCTTGTCCAACACATGCGCAACTGAACAGTGCATCAGAAAGAGATCATGCACATGAGGATCAAAAGAAAAACCATATGTACTCGGCACCATGTGCACATCCCAAAACTCCTCAGCGAGCCTTGTCTAAAATCCCGATGCACTAGAAGGATCTCAAACTCTGAACAAAAGCCTGCCAAAAGGAACATCCTCAAACTTTTGTTGCTCAGCTCTGAACTCAACTTCACCGTGCCCAAAGTGGTGAAGCCAATCAATGGGACCCACCCAAACTGCAATGCTAGCACTGTCATCACTCAAGTCTCAAGGCACACTGAACTCGCATCCATCTGTACTATGGAGATAAGAACATATGAAAGTGTCTGTATCACTACCACTATCTCCATCCTCTGCAAGGCTCCCATGGATGTGTTGACTCTGCAAGTAATCCAACTTGCAACCACTGATCCCATCTAGTGTGGATGGCAAATACTCATCTCCCAGAGGATGGTACAACCTCGGAACCAATCCACACTGATGCATCATCAAATCCTCTGTGTGTGGACTAGACAGGTAGTGATGAGTATTCCTCCCTATGCAGTCCTGATAAAAAGCTCCCACCTCGGTCAAGCGCTGACTGTCATAGTCCTAAATACAACCTTTGTCAGAATCTGACTCATCACCAACAACCCCTGCAGTGGACGCAGCCACAGGAGAACCTGATGCAACATGTGGTTCTCTGCTGCTCTCAACCAAGGTACTCATCCCAATTGTGTCCCTTGCACCTAAATCTGTGATGGATGTAGCCACATCCTCACTACAACCTGTGGGTGTCAACTGTCAACTCATCACCAACAGCCACTGTAGAAAGCTGAACTGAATCTGTAGCTGGTGAAGACTGTACTCGGCTCAACACCACAGGAACCTCGTCTAGCTTTATCTGCGACTCTTGAAGAGCCAACTGGGTGCTCTCCAAAATCTCAGAAGTCGCCTCAAGCTCATGAGTGAGCTCAACTACCTCCTCTTCCTTTCCCACCAAAGCATCGTAACAAGTGCAACCCCACTCGAGAAGGTAATCTCTGTCAACCAATAACTGTAGGTAATTATGTTTCATTATACCAATAGCTTCTCGAAGCGCATGGAACTCTGTCAGGGAAAGACCACTATCACTATGCTCATCTGACATAGGAGCACCCCAACCAAATATAGCTAACATCTGACGAGCAACATCATAGTGGTCTAAGGCTATAGGAATCTGACTATCACTCGCCTTCAACTGCCCAGTCACATGATGTTTCTAAATACCCTGGCTCCTATGTAAGCTCTCTGACCCACAAACCACACTGTGATAGGAAGTTGTATCCACAATGCTCACCTCATTATCACAATCATCATGTGCGCTATCATCTACGCACATATCAACAACTGAGGTACTGCTGCTAGGTACCTCGACAAATGGCTCATCTGATGAAGTGGAATCTGCTGCTATATCAGTCTCCTCGCACACTCCCACTCCCCAAGGAACTGCAAGTCTCTGCAAGTCACGATCCTGGGACCTATCACCAACCAATGAACTCTCTGATTCATTTCCTATGGTCTGATATGAAATATCAGACTCACCGCAACAGGAGCCTTCCTCGTAAATAACATCACTAATACCCAAATCCAAAGTACTAACATCCTCTAGCTGTATACCCTATGCAAACTGATGCTGATGCAAACACCACTCATTACCATCCTCAAAATCAGAATCACTAGAACTCGCATTTTCCATGCAATCAGCAAAATTAACACTCATGCGAATCAAAACTCATAGTGATACCCACAGCATCTTCTGCGCTGGTCCAGACATCAACACCATCACTAGGCTCAAACATAAGACTGCTGTCATAAAAATCAGAACCTGTATCATTAATTATTTCATTGTTGTCTATTGATGTAAGGCTGCTATCAATGGTGGCTATCATGTCATCAACATTCACATGATCACGAGCTCCTGTCTCATGGAATTGATGAGACTCGATACAGCTGTCCTCAACCAAATCAGGCATAACCTCATGCCTCTGAGAAGGATCTCCCTTGTCATGTGTGTAAGAACTAGTGATTGCTCCACTAAACACAGGCTCAACGTCCACATCCTGCTCCATTTTTTCTTTTGCGTTGATAAAAGCATTTACATTAGAGCTTGCTTTTTCCTTCATAAACCAAGAATCCAAAATCTTTGGGTATTGTAGCAGCCCTGATATATTTTTATTATAATTTTGACAAGCATTATTGTAAGCCTGTATAGCACGATGAAGCTCTAGCATGAGACCCTGTAAGGATTTTTTGACCTTGTTTTAACCATGCTTGATTTACCCATGATTTACACAACACCACTTTCCTGAAAACAAAGGCCTCCCCCACAGGATGGCAGGAAACCGCTCTAATAGCACTGTAAGAACTCCAACCAATTCCAACTTTGACAACACTGGACTGTGGTTTAACTTTGAATGTTTGACATTTGGTCAAACACTTTGCAGGCAATCTTTGATTCTCGTTTGGTCTTTGCACAGTTTAGAACACTTTCACGATTTTTTTGAAATATATGCTTAAAATAATTTTTCACCATATAATTGAAATAACAAGCATGAAATCCAAAGATAATTGCATACTCTGAACACAAGAATTCTTTATTGGCTGGGAATCCACTTGCAATTATTTACAATGACTATCTCATACAATTAAATTTACTCAATTCAAAATGCAGGAACCTGATATCAAATTGCATGTGATGTTAGACGCCACTAGTGAATGTATCAATTCTGAAAATGACGCCAATGCTTGCAAATATAAATTGGAGTCACCTTCCAGTCAAAGTGTGCCTCTACACCTTCAACTGCTGCCCTCTAAATAAATGTCGTCACCTCTTAATGGCCCGCGGCTGCCTGAAGACATCAAACGCAGTCCTTCTATGGGTTGTGATCTGCTATAATTATAAGTTCCCTCTGTCTCTGTATTGATTCCCTGATGAAAGCGTTGAAACCCTTCACACATACGATCACAATTCATAGCACAATTATGGTCTCTAAATAAGACCATCACAAGCACAATTCACTGGTTCTGAAAACCAATTCAAAGCGCATCAGACTTAGTAGAATTCACAATTCTACAAGCTCCATTTCCCTGAAACCCTTGGTTCCATCTCTTCACAATTCACCAAATTCATAAAATCAATGCATCAAGAATGAATCGATTTTCTCCTCTCAAGGCATTTATAATTCTCCAAATACAAGTCGCCCATGAGTCTTCAACTTGACTCTTCACATAACTTAAAACTCCCATTTAACCTTTTTAACATATTTGCTTTTGATGAATGAAATATAACAAACAATTATATTTCCCCCCAGTATGAATTGGCACCATGAAATAAACTCATAATTATTATTTAATGACTTGGTCATATTATATAGTTATAACCATATCATTAATTAAATTAGACTTAATTAATGAACACTAAACCATTAATCTTTTCAATCCCCAAATGAACAAGTGACCAAGTCAACTCCACAAATTTCCTGACAGAGCCATCACCTGAACATCCTACCACAAATAGTAACTGACCAATAATGGACTTACTATAAATAGTAAATTCCTATAAATGAAAGCTCTGCAGACATCCCCACAACTCCATACTGATACCAACTGCTCAGGTGCCCTACTAAATGTAGAAACATGACTATCCCGAAATAGACACTTACTATAAATCGCAAGTGTGTCAATCTAACTCAAATGAAGAGCAATCCCAAGTATCACTGACCTTCGGAGTGGATACTGACCGCTGCTCCGACAACTGGACCCTCTGAACAACTCCATTAGCCTATGAGGGTCAGGAAATAGGCTAATCCTCTGAGAGGTGACACTCACGAAATTGGGGACATTACAGTAACATCCTTACCTTAACCTCCCAATGACTGAAATTGATTGCAAATGATTGGTTTTTGTCCAAGGAAGACTCAGCAAACAAGATTTGGTGGTTATTATTCTATATGATTTTTTCAAAAAAAACTCCCCAATCTGAGAAAAACTTCAGATCTGGGCCTGCATACTCCTCTTTTCAGCCACAAAATGTCTGCAAAATGGGTGGTCTGGCCCAAGAATCAATCAGCAAACGATCATTAAGAGATTTGAGGGCTTGGTGAATTTATATAATTTTTTCAAAAATCGCCCCTGTAGCTGAAGTCTGCAGACCTGGGTCTGCAACTTGTGTCTTCAGACTTTAGAATGGTTGCAAAATGATCCCTAAATGACACCCAAAAGGTCTGCAATATGGTTAGGATCAGACTGCAATTAAAAAAGTAAACCCAGATTTGACAAAAATTACAATTCTCAGAAGTTCTTTTCAGATTTTAGCTCATAGCAGCCTTACCTTAACCTCCCAGTGACTGGAATCAATTGCAAATGGTGAGTTTTTGGTCAAGGAAGACTCGGCAAACAAGTTTGAGCTGCTTTGGCTCTTAAATTATTTTCTATGATTTTTAAAAAAAAATTGCCCAGTCTGACGAAAACTTCAGATTTGGGCCTACATACACCTCACCTTCAGCCCTTGGAATGGCCTCCCAAAATCTCATTAATCACCTCAAGCTTTAATCTCAGTCACAGCTACATCAGACCTCCTTCAATGGCTAATATCCTCTTCTTCACTCAATTTCCAGCCTTCCTTGGCTTGATCGTTTCAACTCCAGCTCTTTGACTTAGCCACCTTGCATTAGACTTTCATAGATCTTTATGGTTTCACCTCTCAGCCATCAACCCTTTTAAAGGAGTTTTAGTTTGTTATTTACCTCCCACAAGCAATGTGGGATAAAAACAATCACTTTCTAGAAGCTTCCTCTTTTATTTTATTATTTTCCTATTATTTATTTTTTATTTTCTTTTTAATAGCCATAATGGGGGAAATCAATCCATGTATGGATCTATAAAAAATGGCTAAGTCCAAATTGTTATCCAAACATGCCATCCATGGACTAAAAGAGGATATCCACACTTAATTCCTTTCATCTCCAATGGGGAAAATCGACTTGGGTAGGGATAAAATTCATTTCCCACACTCAGAGAAATTTAACTTTGCTGGCCTCCAAAGGGGAAATTTGACCCACGTGTGGACAGAGTGATTTCCACACTTGGAAAATATTTCACTCATAATTGCATCCAAAGGGGAAAAACGATTTGGGTCTGGACAAATTCACACTTTGCCTTCCATTATTGGCCAAGTACAAAACCAAAGGGAAATTTGCCTTGTGTTTGGACTCTTCATTTTCATCATTTGTCTCTGGATTCCAATTAGGGGAAAATCGACCCATGTCTGGATAATTTCCACACTTCGAAAAATTTCAGGCAAATGTCATCCAAACTGGGGAAATTCATAGTATGTCTAGATTTTATCCCGAACACTATGAAAATTTTCAGGAAAATGCCAATCAAAGTGGGGAGCTTCATTATAAGTCCAGATTTTGATCAAAATAAGTGGGGAAATTCATAGTAAGTCCGGATTTTAATCAAAATAAGTGGGGAAATTCATAGTAAGTCCGGATTTTGATCAAAATAAGTGCGGAAATTCATAGCAAATCCGGATTTTGATCAAAATAAGTGGGGAAATTCATAGTAAGTCCGAATTTTAATCAATATAAGTGGGGAATTTCATTATAAATCCGGATTTTGATCAAAATAAGTGGGTAATTTTCATTATAAGTCCAAATTTTGTGTATTTTTATAAATAAAATTTGATTTTCCTTAGGACTTTGACCATTTTAAGTGTGGAAAACCAATTTCTATAAGGATTTTAAGGCCCTTATGCATGGAATATGCCTTTATATGGAATTTTGGATTATTTAACTAGCCAAAATTTAAATACACCTACGATTTTACATTCAACCCACTATAACTTGACCCAAAAGGACTTCAATTTTAACGTTCCCACTTAAGATCGCAACTTGGCCACTAAATTTTTTTTACCACCCCTCAGTCTCTTAAAGCTCTGAACTGCCAAATTTACAGCAAAAAAACCTAACCAGGAGCGAAAAGAGGGGGTCCCCATTTGCGATGGGGTGATGGTGTGAAAAGATCACAAGTAGGAGTAGCCACCTACTGACTCTCCCTTGAATAATGGGTTTATTCACCAAGTACATTAACGCCTGGTGGTCCACATAGGACGTGAACGGAGTTGCCAGTAGATAGTGTCGAAACTTCTGTACAGTGTAGACCATCTTGAAGGCTTCCCTCTATGTCGTACTATAGTTTCTTTCCGCTTTTGATATCAATCAACTTGCGAAGTAGATGGGGTGATCTAACCCATGCTCTCCCACCTGTGCCAGTGTGGCACTGATAGCATAAGTCCATGTGTACATGGAACTCTTTGTCCAAATTTATGTACGCCAAAATAGGTGCAGCCACCAACCTCATCTTGAGTTCCTCGAAGGCCTCTCCTTGTGTAGTCTCACATGCGTACGGCTCTCCCTTCTGTGTCAGCTTGTCGAGAGGGTATGAAATCTGGGAGTTCTTGATCAACTTCTGGTAATATCCTACGTGCCGGAGAAAGGACTTGACTCTTGTTACATCCGTCGAGGGTTCCATCTCAATGATTACTCTTACCTTGTCTGAATCTGTCTTCAATCTGACCTTGCACACAATATGGTCGAGCAATTTCCCCTGAGGCACCATAAACCAACATTTCTTTGGAATCAATGCTAGCCGAGCTTACCGAAACCGTTCCATGCATTCCCTTAAGGCCACCAAGTGGGTGTCTTGTCCACTATAGATGGACCAGTCATCTAAAAACGCCTTGAAGCTCCCCACGGACATCTTGTCGAAGATATGCAAGACTATCCTTTGGAAGGTGGCGGGGGCGTTGCACAACTCAAATGGCATTCGCTTGTAAGCACACATGTCGTCTTCAACCACAAAGTTTTCAACTTGTCCTCTTTCGCAATAGAGATCTGGTTGTACCCCGAGAATCCGTCCATGAAGGAGTACTTTTCGAGTCTTGCCACCTCCTCAAGGATATTATCCATGAAGGGTATCGGGAATGAGTCCTTGATGGTGACCGCATTGAGACACCGAAAGTCCACACAAATGCAAATTTGATTCGCCTCCTTTTTCAATGATATCATGATAGGTGTGACCCACTCACTTGTCTGCACACGGAATATGATCCTTGCTTCCATTGTTCGTTCTATCTCCTCATTCACTTTCGCCACATAATTCTTGTTCATACGGTACGGCATTTTCCGCACCAGCTGGGCTCCTAGTACAAGCGGAATCTTGTGAACGCATAGCTCCGGAGGTACCCCCTTTAGGTCCTTGTACGTCCACACGAATACATTCTTATACTCCATAAAAATCTTTAAGGTTGCTACCTTCAGCACTGGATTCCAGCCATCACCAACTAGTATATTTCTCGGACTCGCTTCGTCACCTAGGTTTGCCTCCTTAAGTTTAGGGCCCTCGTACCATATGGCTTTGTCCTTCTCAAATTCGTGCATCGGGGTCTCATTAACCCGGCCAACCCCTACTTTATACTCTCCATACTCGAGCGGAAAAATGTCTTTCTCCCTCAACTTTTCTTCTACCAGCAAGATGTTACATTCTAGATGGAAGAGTTCGTAATCCTCCATTTGCCAATGGAAGAGCCCATTCAACGAGCCCACCTCATCTTCTTAACAACCTTCCAATTCCAAAATGCCTTCATCATTTGGCTCCATCCGTCATCTGCCTTCATCTATTCCCGTAGGCTCTCCATCCAACTCTAATTTCGAGGATACCAACTCCTTGCTCACCACTTGTGTTATCAGGTCAATAACAAACTTCCGCCCTCCACTCTCCATGGATAATGTATTTCGCTTCCAATTGTGGTTTACTTTCGTAGAGATGAGCCACCCTCTCCCGAGGATTGCATCGTAGCCTTTCTCCTTTAGGGGACTTGCTACAAAATCCAGAATGAAGGGTTGTGTACCAATTGTTACCTTTTGTGCCATTAGGGTTTCGATAGGCTTGATGTCGTGTTGGTCAGCACCCACCAAATTGAATGTGGATGGCCACAGCATCAGTTTCCCCAATTTCTTCCACGTCTCCTCTGGTAGTACGTTCATCCCTGATCCTCCATCCACAATGGTGTCGGTGAGGATTGTGCCCAATATACCCATTTTCCACCACCACAGGGTGCCTTCTGTTGTTCACCGTTAGTAGCATTGGTTTCGTCGAAGAGTTGACTAGAATCTCCGTGTGGGGTGTCATCGTAGAGATAGGCACATTTGTGGTGTTTGTGATAGCCGCCCTCAGTCATGGCATAACCTCCATAAGGTCTTTAATCTTTATTGGCACTTCTGTCTGCAACACTTGTCTCAAGACATTCTGCTCAGAATCCGCATGTAGCGAAGTATTGGCAGTGTCATTTGTTTTTCTTCGCTCCTCCATCATTTCCCTTTCAAGATCAGCCTTAGCTTCCCGTAACCTCTCCTTTTTCGTACGAGGGTCTGGGTACTTCGCTTTCTACGATTGTGCTCTTGTGATTGCCAGTACCCCTTCCTCTCCTGACTTGTCAATATTCAGGTTTACTCCCGACTTCGGGTATTTCGCGTTCTCATGGTCATCGGGACCACACCACCAGCACAGATGCTTCGGATTCTCCTCCTTTGGGCAATCTCGGGTGACGTGTCCCCATTAGTTGCAGGCCAAACATTGAATTATTGGTTGGCCTTTGGCATCGTCCACCTTCGGTTATTATTATTATTATTTTTACCACCTCTTCGATTATTCTGGTAGCCCCTGGACGACACAATTGTATTGGCCGGCTGTTGTGGGGTGGTCGCGGCTATCGATGGCTGCTCTTGCGCGAAAAGCACTTGTGCACTTCAGGTCTTCATATTGTATGGGCACTCCTTGGAGTGTCCCAATACTTGACAAATGTCACAGAATGCCTTTTTAGGACACGTGCCTTCTGTGTGACATTCCTTGTAGTTTGCACACCACAATTCCCCTTCACTCTTGCTACTACTCCCCTTCATGGTCTTGAATTCTTTCATCGTTCAGTGCATGTCCTTCTATGATGCTTGCACCTTCTTACTTGCTTCCTCATCGCTACTGCTCCCTTCCGAAGAGTCGTCATCATCTGAACAGTTCCTTTTCCACGTCTTGTCCTCACTTTCTATATCCATGGCTCGATTGTAAGCATCCTCATATTACCTCGGGGGGACAACTTCCATCTTCTTTCTCAAGGAGGATTTCAATCCCTCCACAAACCAGCATTTCTTCAATCCATCCGCCAGTTGGTTCTCCATTTTCCCAAGCAACTCCTTGAGTCGTCGATTGTATGTTCTCACACTTTCATGCTTGCTATGCCTCATGTTGTAGATCTCGGCTACAATCTCGTTATCATCCTGAAGTAGTCTAAACTCTGCCTGGAATACCTTCTTCAAGTCAGACCACATGCCTACCTTGGTTTTGTCTACTTCAGAGAACCAATCTATTGCCACCCCGCGTAGTGTTGCGGGAAATTGTACCACCCAGTCATCTTGGTTGGTCTGCCCATTGGCCGACCAAATTATTTCACACATCCTGCAGTGTCGCACGGGATCCTTTGTTCCATCCCTCGTGAACTTCGGCAACTTCTGATTTTTTGACATTGTGGTGGTTCCTTGTGCCCCGCTCTGCAAGCTCAGTTCGGTTGGAATTGCTCCCAAGTTCTGTGACCCACTTTGTGTACTCAGTCCGGTTGGAATTGCTCCCAAGTTTGTTGCACTGGACTTGAACAGATCGTTTTGACTACGGCGCCCCAATGTCCTCCCGACACTCTCAGTCACGTTCGTATCCTCTACGCGTCTGTCTTCAGTGTGCTCTGCACTAGGTGTCATTTCGGCCTCTAATCCCCTTTACTCCCTTCAGTACAGGGTTTTTGGTTCCACTTCTCGACAGTCCCTACTTTCTTGTGGTGTGAGGGTCAGGTGTCCCAGACGGTGCCGAGTATTTTAAATCAATTCAAATACTTCGTCACCTTTAGCCAATCCCCCACTAGTATACCCTTTGACAATCTAGTCCACTTCGTACCCTTCAGCACCCTTTTGGTTCCCTTCGGATAGCTCCTATGTGTTCCCGCAGTCCCCTTAAGTTAATCCTTCTACAATTCTGTGTAGCCACCATCTCCGCTCGGCTTGCTCTTCCAACCTTAGTGCTCTTTGGAGAGCTTTGTGCTCGTCCTCTTGTCCCTTCGGAACACGCTTCCTATCTTTGTTCAAAGTCAACGGCATCAATTACCTCCTTTGTATGGATTGAGGATGCATTGTCGTCGACAGCTCTCATCACCTTCCTCTTCCCTTCGGGTCCTCACCTTGTACCGCTGTAATATCTGTTGACGGCGATCCTCCTGGTTTTCCTCTTCTCACAAGTAGTGGAGAGCAATAAAGTGTTGTGCTGAAAGCCTTGGCAAGTGGCACATAAGACGATCCACTGTTGGACTTACCCCGAGTGTATCCTAGACTACACTCTCAGGAACTTTGCGCTCCGCCTCCCTTTGAACGTAAGTGCCAATGGCTTCCTTTAGTATATTTGCACAATCCTTCGTCAGTGCTCTTTCCCCTTTGAATTGTTCATCACTAGTGACTTGTTTGCTTGTTGGTTGGCCCATTATAGGGTTCTTGCCATGTCATACGTCTATTGTCCCCTCGGGTAGATCATTTCCCAAATTTGTTCAAGCAACGGCGCCAAATGTTTGCCCCGTAGGGTCAATGTTCACAACATAACAGAATGCAAGTAAAATATAACAGTACACATATGCACAATGTATAGAGAACTCACAGATATATATTCATTGATCACTGAATTACAATGTATCTTCAGAATAGCCACAACAATATCACCTAACATCACATAACATAACATCCCCCAAAGACAAGTACAATGATATATATAACGGTGTAGAGTGCCAACCGTCGGCCAACCGCTGACCCCTCGACAACAACTAACAACTACTAATTACCCCCAACAACATATCTTCCACAAAGATTGAATATGGAAGGTTGTTAATGCCACCAAAAAGCCATCTTGCCTCAACAAATCCTTACAGAGTTTGGTATTTCTTTAGTTGGCCTCCAAACATTCGATGTGATGATCAAACTGTCGCTTAAACCCCAAGAAACCTAGTCCAACATCAAAGAAGCAAACAAATCAAGGATAGGTGATCCCACTATAGTGTATAGCAATTGTAGGATGGGGCAGAACAATGAGCCCAAGGTGCTAAAATTGAAAAACACCTTCGAATTTGAATAAACCCTCATTCGAAGGTGATGTCATCATGACCTTCAAATGAATGTGGACACCTTCAAATGACACCATTTATTTTTTCATTTTTTAAAGTTTCATGTTCAAAATCATTTATGGAACATTCATTCAAAGGTCCTTTTGAAACTAGGGTTTGAACATCAAAAAAAGTCATAGTGACATAAAATTTTGCAAGATTGTTGGCCTCACAATAAGCTTTGCAAAATGAAAAATATCATTTAATTATTTTTTTCCTATTTCTTAGTAAAGATATTCGACAGGTTTTACCAAACATAAGGGTCTTTGTTCAACACACATGGAAAAATAAAAAGTAGAAAATAAAAATTCTAAAAATATATGGATACTTTGTTAATATTTTCAGATTTAACAAGGAATGTTCAAACTATAGAGATCTTTCAATTAACTAAGCACAAGATATAATTAGATAAACACAAATAAGGAAAGGTAATACCCGGATTATAACTCTGAAATCCGTCCTTGGAGTCTTTAAATCTGATCCTTCGAATCCTTCTAGATATGTGCCATATATATGCCAAGTTGCCCACCTAGGGCTTCTCTAATTTTTGCTCCAAAGTGTCTTGGATTGCTTCAGATCTGCCCTATGATTTGCTGCAATATTACCACTAATCAGGAGCTGCTACAATTCGCCCTTCTAGGGCTGCTGCTACAAATTCGCCTTTCTAGGGCTGCTCTTGCAAATTCGCCCTTCTAGAGCTGCTGTTATGAAATCGCCCTTCTAGGGCTGCTGTTATACATTCACCCTTCTAGGGCTGCCCCTGCAAATTTGCCCTTTTATCTCTGCATTAATTTGCCCTTATTTCTGGCCTAGAACTCACAAACTCAAACACTTGAATTCATTCCTCAGTCTGATATATTTCGCATCACAAGGCAAATGTAAAACGAATTCTTGAATGGAAGAGTAATTTGCAGATTAGCGATTCTTGGAGGAGAAGTAGATGTTATGTTTTTGATATATTTCTCCTCAAGATTCGATCCTCATATATATGTGAATGGGGAGGCTCTTTAAGAGGCCGACTTGGGCCATTAAAATAAACTTAGTTTATTTAAATTCACCAAGAGGCCGACTTGGGCCCTTTAACTAAACTTTATTTATTCCATTCAAATATATATTAAATCGATTCTTTTAATAAACAATAAATAAAAAATATCTCTATATTTATTATTATTTATATATATATATCGATTTATAATAAATATATGTTCTATATATTTATTATTATCCAAGGTGGTCGATATTTGCCTTAAGGCCATAATATCAACATACTTTGTATTATGTCCTTATTTCAACAAGAGAAAAAAAATAGAAAAAAGATGTGTTATAGAATAATATTTTTCTAAACAGCATTGACATGTTGTGATGGTTGAGTTGTGGTGTTGTTCTTGCCATCAAGGTTCAAACCCCATCAGGGTGCTATTGTTGAATGTTTAAATGGGTTGTTGAATGTTTAAATGGGGATGAGGTCACCCATTTGTGACCTCATCAGTGCATAGCTCCAGGTCAAAAGAGTCTATCCCTCTTTTAAAGAAAAAGAATTATATTATTCTAAGTTATAACTTTAATGTGAATTAAAAATCAATAATAAATAAACATATGCAACAAAAAAATATGGGATATAAGCATCCACTAAATAATAGTGTTAATAATCTATGTTTAAGAAATTATGAATTTTAGAGTTGAATTTCTAAGCCAGAAATTCAACTCTAAATTCAATGGATTGTGGAAATCTGATCGATTTAATTATGAATTTATCTTATTTCCTTTAAAAGTTATGCATTGCAGAATCCATTGTCACTCATTAAAAATATTATAAAGTATAAAAATAAGTTATTAAGAAATGTTTTTCTTTTATACTGATAATCGTTTACAAATATTATGCTCATATAAGCATAAACACGAAGCCAATATAAACTCTTGCATGCACAACAATGAGACTGCTACTACCTCCTTTTGAGTAACCACACTATTAACCACTTATGGAAAACCAAGAATCACAACTTAGAAATCCACTTATTTTAGAAACCACATCCACTTTGCAAGCAAACTATGGAAAACCAAGAGCCACAACTTAGAATTTCATATTAGATGTCCCTTTAGAATTTGAACTTGGACCTCCACAATGAGAACTAAATGCTTTAACTTGGACATTAAGAAATGCTATTAAAATGAGACTTTTTTTTTTATAATTGTAAAAATATATATTTAGAATCTACACAAAAAATCTCAAAAAACTCACTAGTTTGAATATCATCTTTAAATTCTTAATGGTTTTCTACCTATAAGTGACAAAAAGTGAAAATATGAACGAAATAATTGATTTCAATGTCCCACTTAAGCAAAAAAATGGGAAACACTATTGTGAGATCTCCTGATCCATCTACACTATATCAAAGAGCCCATCCAACAGCAAATCATAAATCTTCAATTTTGTCCTACTCCAAAGCAAATTGCATTCATTTTTATCAATTCCTTCATTAAAAACAAGAATGTTTGAGCCTTGTTGGGGATTAGGGAGGCTATTTCTTAGGATAGTCTACCTAGTCTTTCCTCTCCTTCCCTCTTCTTTTGGGAAGCAGTCTCTTGCTTTCATTAGAGAGATGCTTTGGTACATATCACATCAAAAGGCACTACGTTGCCAAGATCCATTTTACCCACCTAAGTTGTGCTTAAAGAACTATTGTAGTTATGCATTTATTACAGCTTTAGTTAAGCTTGCTTTGTTATTTGTTTACTTCGGTTTAGATATGCTTGTCCTTTTTAGAGTGAGAGGTGCAATCCTCTTCCTTGTGAGTTACACTTCCCTTTTTGGACAATAAAGAATCACCTCATTCCTCGAGAGTTGGACTTCTTGGAAAGTGAGTTGCCATCCTCTTCTCCCCGCAGTATTTTCTAAAATTGCATTTATTGTTTACACACAATAAATGTAATACCTAAGTCCTGTTTACTGGATTTGAAGTATGTCATTTTCTTTAAAAAATTCAGTTATTGTGAAAAGCTTTAAAGTATTTGTTCTTGGGTAGAGTTTTCCATAGCAAATCTTACAGTTCTCCATCCAATCAACTCTGGATTCAGACTTTCTTGATCCTAACTTCATGGTCAACTTTGGCATACATAGTGTACACCTGTTGTTTGAGCATTTGAGGTCATTACTGATCAGTTTTGATCATTTTGTTTATCTGGTTGATGGGATTTATATAGCTAGAATATAGATTTTTTAGACTTGTCAGGGATATGTGCAATTACACTTTGTTTGTAAATTGTAATGTGTTACTTTTTTCTTTTCTAGACATACCAACTAGCAATAAGTTTCTTTCTTGAAAACTTTATTTACACCTTAAAATCTTTAACTTCAATTTATTTAAGAAGCCATACGCCAAAATCTGTAGATCAATGGTTCAGATTGTTAATGTCTTAATCATTACGGTTTAACGCATTTGTAATTTAATTTCAGTTTAGATGGTTATATGGCAGTTAAACTGTTTTACCTGCCTATAAATTTGAATGTAAATCATCCTTTGAAATGTACAATTTATATGCAATAACAATATATTCTATTATGCCCCTTCTGGGCCTAACAGTGGTATTAAAGCCCAGAGATGTAACAGTCCATCCGCTCATCGTCTATCTTGTGGTAAGTTATTTGTGTGTGTGAAAGCTGAGAGACAACGAAGGCTAGAAAGGGAGATTGAGTGCAATAGGAAGAAAGTATTATCTTTGTTAATGTCTCAATAGAAAGTTGTGAATACATTACTGTGTTAACTGTTTTCTTGGCTAATTTCTTGCTGTGGCCCTTACAAAGCATTCATCTTTCTTTCTGCCCACATCAGCTCAAAAAGGATGCACGAATGTACAGAGTTCTTTTTTTCATTTCTACCTAAAATCAGATTAGTTGGTTTGAAGGTCTACCAAATATGGTGAATGCAATCAAAATTTTCCAACAAAGATCGTTGATGTTAATGTTGGTTGAAGCCTGTACACATCATGTTTGACATTCAGATGATATTGACCACACTTGGACCAAAGAATCTGACTCCACAGTAAGTCACAGTTTCCTTTTTCCATAAAGAATGAATGTGTGGCTTAATGCATTATAGACTGCAATACATGTCATTATTTGTGAAATTTGCATATAAAAGAGGACTTTGTAATAACATTTCTAAAAAAATTGGTAAATAAGAGCGTCTAAAGTGATAATGTTGTTATTGGAAATATAAGTGATTACAAGTGCTTGAAGTTTAAGGCTAACTGTATTTTACTTACAAGCATTAATGGTTGAACCCAACTAGTGTCACATATTTTTTTTGAATTGTTTCTTCATCCTCCATCATGGGATTCACTCTATAAGAAGATAATATTTTATATTTATGGATTAAGATTTAAAACTTAGAAGTAGTTAATCAAATATCTAAGTGTTGGAGGCAATTTCAACCTACGTTTATGCAATTTTGTGCTCAATATATTTTGTTACAACAAGAGATAGAAAGGTTACAAGATCAGTTAGGAAACACACAACAGAAAAACACTAAGCATGGTGTACCTTTGTAATGTCCCCTTTTCTACTGTAATGCATTTTATGCTTGATTAGCCTATCTAGCCATCCGGATAGTCTAATGGCCGCTTTTCAGAGGATGCCAGTTAGTCACAGGGCTACTTGGGCATTTATTTAATATCTGAGTTCAGACTCTATAGTTGGGATACTTTATTTCATAAAGTTATATTATAAAGTCACTTTAATATTATAACTTTAAGTTACTTTATTTTATAAAGTGACTTAAGTGACTAAAAGACGAAAGTGTCTTTTTAGCCCACATTGTCTAGTTGACGTAATGGCTCTCATTTTGAGGCTATAAAGGAAGGAGATCTTCCTTGGGAAAAGCACAATGAGAATTTATGAAATTAAATATTTTATAACCGGTTGCTTGAATGTGACTGATTTCTTGAGGACGTAGCCCCTTAAGAGTTTCTTGGAAATTGGACGTAGCCCCAATATTCCACCTTTGGTGAAGTCATCCAGATTTCACAAGTGAAGTTAATTTGCAGATATAGGAGGAAGTTATTTCATCAGTTCCCTAAATCAGACCAGCAGACAAGAGGTTAGTATTGTTCCAGAAATTTGTTACTACAGCTCGAGAGTACTGCAGAAATCGAGATTGGTTCTTAACAGTTCAAGCTATTGGAAACGTCAAACTATGGTCATTGGGTAGACATAGGTGTGAGAAATATTATACTGGTGACGGGCCTCTATACAGTCCACCATACAACGCCGAATCACTCCCAGCAGCTGTATCGCGGGAAGGAAGACAGACAACCCGTGATTCTAAGAGCGTCAACACTGAATGATAGCCGTGAATGCCAGCAACACACCTCCTGCTATAACGCGGGGACTTGACAGCACTCCAGTTACTTGCCGCGGGTGATGTGAAACTGTTGGAGATCCTCACAGGTTACTCACGCGTGCCCCGCATATTGGCTAGGCTCCTAAGCGGCTGCTCAGCTGCCAGCGCCAACCTTCGGGTTTGTACAACCCAGCATCCTGGGCGTAGGCATTTCTGGACGCGACTGGTGTGCATACACAGCATACACCCAGCTCACACAGGGACTTCGGATAGATAGCGTGGAGTGGTCTCTTTTCCAGGCATTGTGTAAATCCCCTTACAAAACGCTTAAGGTGCTCAAGTATTTAATATCTCCTCTATTGTGTATTCAGTACAGTTTGAAACGGTTCCATTAATATGCACTCTGAATATTGAAACCAGTTGATAGTTTTGTATTTGCAAGAAGACTCTCTCTTTATGTAATATGCATTGGTTGTTTAAAGAATTCTTAGCATTCTTGGATTAGTTTGTTTGGTATATTACTTCTTCATTTACCAGTTGAATAAGATAAATCCATATGTTACACAAACCAAGAGAACGGTATAGACTTCCAAAAAATCAGAGAATCTACAAAAGCTATCTTGAAACAGCAAGTTCAGAACTTTACAACCTTCTTCTAACATTTCAACAAAGCAAGCATGTAAAACCAAAATGTCCTTGATTAAAGGTGTTATGTCGCATAGGAAAAAAGTTGTCCAAACTTGTGGCCTAAAGATGCCACTAACCAAAGTCACAGAAGAAGAAACCCATTGAGTCATAATTATTACTCCATGAATTCGACAATCTCAAAAACAAATAGACGAAAGTGTGCTCTTGGTTACAAGAATTATGTTGGCTCTTATATCCTAGGGTCTTGGGGGGGCATATGAATAAATATCATGTTAAGTTTTCACATATTGGTGATTCATATGCAGTTGGAAAAACTAAGCAACCAAAAGCAATATGTACTAAATCCAATAATGTCCAATTTGTTCCCATTGTGGATGTCAAGGTTATCTTTCTAGTAATTGTTCGATCTACACCCTAGTACATAATGTGGTGGGTGGTGAATATTTTGTCATTGATGTCAAAGCTAGTTAGCGATTTTCTTAATTAGTGGCAATTATATTGTTTGGTGAAATAAATACTATCTGCTGGACGTGCTAATTTAGCGAGGCGATGTGACATTATTCTTGTTGTATGGTGGCTGCAGGTGTCTGTATACTCTGACAGCTTCAGACTTTGATTCTTGGCAGCTCATTGATTTGTTTATCCTTTTTGAGTGAAAGTTTCAGATTCTTCCATTGACTGTGAGTGGGGCAGCTTATTCCTGACGACGGTTGTGTACGTCAGCATTGAAGAACAGGTTTTTTTAAATTCTGAAGCAATAGATAAATACCTCAGTCATTCCTTCATTGTTTAGAGTTTATGGAGACGAGCATGTATGCTGGATGTTAAGCTTTTCAAAATCATTTTTTCTGCTTTTGATCGTTGTCTTCATTTTTGGAGTGCAATATATTTTGGTTGTCTTTTTCAACTTGTTGCAGATTAGAAGTCAAGAACTATTTCAGCGGGATGTGTGTAGTTTTTGTATGGTGATTGAAGTGCTATGTGTTATGAAAAGTGTTAATAAGTTTCAGTGCATTTGAGTTGGTGCTTCGAGGAGGGCTGGTGCTCTCTGTGAGTCTATGCTCACTTATGTAATCTGGGTTGGTGCCCATTTGTTTAATGAAAGCCATTGATCTAACGTGGTTTTCTAACCAAAAGGGTTTTCCACGTGAAATTTGGTGTTTTCATTTTGATGTTTGCTCTCTCTATAAAAATTCTCTATTTTATGTGGTTTCGTGTGTGTAAAAGTTCTAAAATACTAATTTACCCCCTCCCCCTCCCCCTCCCCCTCCCCCTCAATATTTTTCTGTGTGCTCTTTAGTGGGCATACTCATTCTACCAAATGCACCTTCAAAGATTATAAGACATGAATTTTGGTGATGTTATTCCTCATTATTCTTCTAATAATAATGTAGACCTTATTGAGCCTACATTAACTACAGTTAATGTTGATATTTCTAAGATGCCATTTGGTATATTTGATAAGTCATTAATTGTCGAGTGGATTGAAGAATTGAATCTTCTTACCATGAAGAGTGATTTCGCTAAGCAGGGTGATGAGTTGAGTATATTGGATATGCAATTTATGATGATGTTGGTCCTTACTAATCAATGTATTCCAATTATTTGGACTATGGAGATTACGACATTAATTTTGTTGATTCAGTATGATATATCTCTCTACTATTTCTCGATTAAGAATAACTAGTTGACACTTTACTCTCTCATCTGCAAGGGGGTAATATTGTGCATATGTCAGATTCAAGTGGTGACTTCAGAGATCGTTGACACCTTGTGATTGGTCTGATGATTACATTTGATGTGTATATGTTCCTCATTATTGTATTGACTCACCTAAAATGTGTTATTTCAAATATTATTTTCAATGATAATCAAAGTTATCCTAGATTGATACTTGGTGACTACTTATATCAGCCACTACAGTTTGGTCCTATTTTACAAATAATAGAATAGCAAATACAGTGGCTACATTCATGATTGGAAAATGCAGATTCACCATAGATAAAACAAATCCAAAGTTGAGAATTGTTAAAGCAAACAGGTTCATTATCGAAATTTGAGAACTGTCAAAGCAACAAGCTCTATCATAATTTGAGACCTGCCAAAGCAACAGGCTCGGGATCAAAATTTGGACCTTGTCAAGATAACAAGCTTAGTTTAAACAAATTTAAGACCTGTCAAAATAACAAGCATTTTAAAGAAGCTTCAGATCAACCAGCAGGTATTATCACCAAAATGCTTGGCCAAGAGAATTTTGAGCAGTTCAAAATACTGCTTGGTGTCATGATAACCCCTTCCAATTAAGGGGAAGATGTTAATGTGTTAATCATTAGGGGTTAACACATTTCTAATTCATTTTCAGTTTAGATAGTTATGGCAGATAAACTGTTTTACCTGCCTGTAAATTTGAATGCCAATGGTCCTTTGAAATGTACAATTTATATGCAATAACAAAATTATACATTCTGCCCCTCCTGGGCCTAACACCGCTATCTAACTTACTAAATATCATCTTCATCTGAAAATAAAAAATAACTATTTGAACTTCAACTATTTACAGTACAGAATATGATCTTACCTTGAAGGTAGTAATGAGCCGAGGTTGACTGCTACTAAGAACACCAATTTCTGAAGACCAGGTGTCACCATTACAGCATGCATAGTGCCCAAGAATACCTCCAATAAGACCGGTCACCAAAGATGCATTTTCTGAGTCCAAACAGATATCATTCCAGCCTGTCAAATATGCAACTGCTAAAGCTAATGCTGTGGCAATCGAACTATTCATTAGCACTTGCAACCTGGGTGAAAGGCAAAATTAATCGACATTAAGACTGAATATCCATTTCACAATGCATGGTATTTTGGAATAAAGAGGAGAAAAAATGGGTCCAACTATCATGCCAGATATATTATGGCAAAAGTAACATCTCAGAAAGAAATAATGCTAATGAAATTATGAATCGGTAAGAATTTCTGTAAAACGTTCCCTGTATCAAAACTTCAAGGTACAAGAAGGTAATTTTTAAGAGTCAATAAGTCTATCATGAGTTATCAGATATGACACATTCAAATCTGCAACAATGTCAGTTCTATCTCAAATACAGATACAAATACCTGTCCAACTAATTATAGTAGGGAAGGGAAATATTCATACCTTTACTGCAATATCCAGAGAAAGGTCTGACACAATAAGAACATCAATTTTAATACAAGTACTGAAGAGAAACAACTTAAAGGGTTTAGAAACCTTTAAGATTTTCATTGCATATCAATAATAGTAGCATATTCAGAATGTCTTGAGTATCCTTATTCAATGAAAAATTCGTTGAAGATGCCGTATATCTATAATTATTTCATGTGTACTTATCCGTAGTGGTATCATGGCCACGAAAAAATAGGTTAATGAAAATCTGTACTTGATATGTAAGTTAATTAGGTTTTCTGAAGATTATAACAATTTTCCTTCCATGTAGGATCTATCCCCTTTAGTGGGGTTTCCTTAATGTGGGAAGTTTGGGAACTGTATCTACTAAAGAGGCTTGGATGCCTTGAACTGGTCTATATTTATCTAGAGCAACCAAGTAACCCAGTCCAGGGGAAATATTAAAAAGTCGGGCATATTGTAAAATGGAACTGATACTGAAGAAACTATACGGTCTACTTGCACATTCATGACTTGCTCTAGAAAATAAGACATCTATATGGCAAGCATTAGCATGAATTGTGCATTGTCCCATCAACGTAAATATTCATAAAACCACTACAATAGCTACTACAGACTGGCAAAAGGGAAAGAGCCCAAAATCAAATGATGCTATTTGTTGCACATAAAATAGGTTAAGTACTCCACAACATGGAAGTGAAAGAAAATGAGGTGCCAAACAAAGTGGAAGAGGCCAAGACATGGGCAAGGGTAGTAAAAGAACCATTTGGCAAACAGGAGTTGATCGAGAAGCAAGAAAAGAGTTAAATGATAGGAGGACAACAAAGGCACAATAAATAATCAAATATAATCATCTAAGAGCTGAAAACCCATGGAGGAGAAGTGACGAAAAACCTAGCAAGGGATTTCCATTCAGATTGGTTAAAATGGAAAGGTCAGATCAAACAAGCAAGTGGCAAGAGACAGGAAGGGATAGACATATCCGGGTCACAATGGTCAACTTTGTGGATATCAGGAAAGTATTAAGAAATAGAAGCATGTTGAGAGACTCAAACTATTACCTCAATTAAGACTTAAACTTTTTTGCAACTAGAAGAGAGAATTAGGGAATGAGTGAAGGTGAAGGTGGCAAGCAATGAGAGGTGCTGAGCATAACCAAAAACTGAAAACAGCCTATATCACAGCTCAACAAAACTGAAAAAGTAGAAAGTGTAGGCTGCCCAAAATCATATTATGTTGGTAAGTTGGAACAGTAGAGGCTATCCTTGCCAAAGAATACCTGGGTTAGGGCCCATAGCCAAAGGTAGGGAAATAACCATTTTGACAAAAACACGAGCACAATGAGTGCAAGACACCAGAATTTAAGGCTACACAAAGGCAGAAAAATGGAATAAAGCAGTAGAAAATGGCAAAGGGTGTGAAGGTATAATGATGTTACTAAAGGAAGCGAGGGGTAGAAGTATCAGAATACAAAAATAAAATGAAAATAAACAGTAAATTCGGATACAAACCATATAAAATGACACAAATATGAGCATACCAGCATACTATTTTGCACCTTAGCATTCCAAATCGTATAAAAACTGTGACTTGGGCCATTAAGAACCATACTCATTCCTAAAGAGGGACCTTTCAGCATACAGTAGACTTGGGGAGATCCTGTTTGTAGGGGATTCAATTCAAGGACAGCAAACAAACAAGCCAACATTCTAGAAAGTAATGAAGATCCAGATATAGATCCTCCGTGGATGGTGGAAGAAGAAAATCAGCAATGTGTCAGAGCTTCAGAAGATGCATAGTGATCCACCACACACTTTGAAGAAGAGTTATTAGCTTTATGCAGCATACACAACTTGATCGTATGTAAAGGTATAAGGAAATGGGAAAAGTCAGGAAATATAAGTGTGAAACCTACAATGGGCAGAGAGTAATTGACAGTGTAAAATGCTTACAAAATTGCATATCTAGAATAGAGGAGCTAGAAGATGAAGATTCCCTTGTGGCACTTAAATTAGATCACAAACCAGTTTTTATGAAATTTCAATTACAAGGGGACAAACAGCATGACGACTACAACTGGATCGACCAAAATAAGCATTTATTCAAAGGAGACATCCTCTTGATAGAAGAAAATCAGCAAGCCTACGGGGCTGCCTTGAATACCAGCAACAAGAAGAAAGCAAGGGACCTCCCAGCATTTTATAGATTACTAATTCTACTCAGAGAAAGAAGCTAATGCACACCATTCAAGAAACCCTAAACACATCCAAATGAGCTAAACATGAAAAGAAGAAAATAACTAGCTTCCCAACAAACCCATGGGATGATGAAAAATGCAAGGCAATGTAAAGATCACTAAAGAAACCAGCAGGAAGAACAAAGAAAAACCAAACAAAATGATGTGTGATTGGTAAGAACAAAAATAGAAGAATACACAAGAACTAGAAGGAAAGAACTGATTTACCTAGGCAAGCATGAACCAAAGAGATTTTGGAGGGAGCTACAGACTGCATAACAGCAAGTCAATGGTTGGGGTATGCAAAATAGTTTTATGAGCATGAAAACAAAAAGATCCACCTCCTACTATCATTGTGAGAGAGGATCTTTTCATGACTAAAGACATCATACAAAATATCAAAAAGCTAGCAACATGTAAAGCTTGAGACAAAGAGAACCTAAAAGCAAAGAATCTAAAATGGGGAGATGAAATCCTAGCAATCAATAAAATTTTCAAAGAGGTCAAATGAAATGGTTTTTCACCAGAGCGGACAACCACCTTAATCATACCACTGTTTAACAATGGAAAGCTAAAAAATAATTCAATCCTCTCTTTGCAAAGCTCTTTGAGAGTATGATAGAACATAGAATCGGCAGTTGGGTGGAGGAATGTGGAAAGAGAGCAAAGGAGCAAGCACAATTTAGACCCAAACACTCAACTTCAATCATTATGTCATGCTCAAAGCCCTAGTTGAAAAGGTTTGGGATAAAATAGAGGATGTATATTGCTGCTATGTGGACTTTGAGAAAGCATTTGACATAGTGCCAAAGAGCAAATTGTAGTGCAAAATGGAGGAACTAGGGGTCCAACGCATTATAGGGAAGCAGATCACAATTTATATGAGTGAACCAAAGCTAAAATCATGATACAAGATGGGTTGTCTGAAAGTTTGAGTGATATAGGTGTCAAACAAGACTACTCTCTATCCCCAACTTTTGGGTTATACATTGCTAAGCTAGAAGATTGGATAAACAATTTTGGAGCCAAAGGGGTCCACTTGGACAAGTATGTGGTGAAACTCCTACTTTACAACGATGCCCTAATTCTAACACTAGAGACAACCAAGATTTGAGAGATCATCTATGGAGTTTAGAGCTCTTTTGTAAAAAAGTTGGGATGCAGGTGACCATTGGCAAAACCAAAATTCTGGGATGCAGGTGACCATTGGCAAAACCAAAATTCTGTTTTTCTCATTGAAAAGGAACAAGAAGCATTTTGACTTTGAGTTTGAAGGAAAGTCTATTGAAGTATCATGTAGAATACAAAGAATAAAAGCGTCTTAGCCTTAATTTTCACGACAAAGTTAGTTGGAACATATGTATGATGAAAAGAATACAAAGAGATTGGAGAGCTCTATGTACACTCCAAAATAGATGCAAGAAAGCGGAATTATGGGATTGGAAGACCACCAAGGCCCTATTTTGGTTACTTTGTCACGCTAGTAGTGTTGTGTGGGTGAGAAATTTAGGCTAGTGGAATGTTGAGTTTCAAATGGGGGCAAATAGAAAGCATCCAAAGAATCTAATAAAAAAATATAATTAAGGTTTCAATTCCCCATGAATTTATTTTTTTATCAGTAATTTTATATTATTTTTATTAATAATAAAAGATAAGTACATTGCAGTTTTTCAGGAAATTTAGACCACAATGTCTCTAAAACCCTAAACCACCTATCAGCACCCCAAAATACCGCCTTTAAAGCGGTTTTTCATACTCCTAAACCACCCCTAATAAGTTCATCAGCCTGTTTGATCATTCAAAAAACTGGCATTACAAATTGACTCCAACCCAACTATACATTTCCTGTTTCGAATTTCACAGACACTACCTCAATTCTGCTACACATATATACCATTTAAACAGGGTTGCTAGTATCTATCAAAAAAGACAAAAAAACATCATTTTGTTCAACCTTACGCCTGGCTGCCATTACCCAGAGGAGCATCATTCTGCCTTCCTCTCGCTTGCTTGGTCCTCCTCGTTCGTCCTCGCCTCAACACCTGATGTTGCGCGAGCACATTCTGGCCTCAAAGTCGTGTCTCGTCATCCGCTCGGAGTACCCTCTTCAAATTCGCCCAATCCACCCTCACTTTACTCTGGTATTCATCTATGTTCAGCCTGCTTGGCCAACGCACAAAGGATACGATACCAAATTGTGTTGCTTCCTCTAGGTCTTCAATTCCCTCCAAAACGTCGAAACCCACACCAAGTTCCGCTCATTCAAAGATGGTTTCCAAACCTAGCAGCATCCTCCACCAATTTCCTCATCACCCACTTAATGATATTTGCATCCTCGGCCAGTTCCATACCCCATGCCAGCACCATACTAATGATATCCACGTTTAAGCGATATTTGTGCTTGGCCTTGATGAATTCTTCTACCGAAACCTCCATCGTCGCCTTCATCACCTTTTTGGTTTTGCATTTCAACATGCGCCTCAACCTCCTACTCTTCACCTCCCCAAAAAAAGCCTATTGCTATCGTAGCGTCACCAGAGAGACATTAGCCTCCATCTGTTTTGTCTTTTCTCCAAGACACACACCAATTGAAATCACATTAACTACCCTTTGCAAACATTCCAGATTTAAAGCTCTTTGCACGCTCCACCATCCCATCGCACGGCTCACTAGGCCATTTAGTAATGACGACATTCATTCCTTCATTAAAACATCATCATTCGGACATCACCTCATCATTACCAAATGCCAATTGAAAATTTTGAAAATCCTCCCATCGAACTTCTCTAATTGCTAACCTCAACGCCCATTTTGACATGTCTGCCACCTTATTTCCCTCATGTTTAATGTGAGTAATTTTAAATTCATCAAAAAAAGTTAATTCCTTTTGAATATTATGGATGTATTTTTGTAAATTTCATGTTTGCTTTGTTCCCACTATAATCGACTCCACAATAACTAGGGAATCCCCCTCCAAATGTAATTTTTTAACGCCCATCTTCCTTCCAAGCTTAATTGCATGTAATGTTGCCAATGCTTCTGCCACATTATTTGTGCCATCCTCAACTCTTCTAGCTTCCAATCTCAACATATCACCTTTGCTATCCCTAGCCACACACCCTATTCCACTAGGTCCTAGATTGCCTTTCGAGGCCCCATCAAAGCTGATTTTAATCCACCCTTCCTCTGGTTGTTTCCATCTGATCACTTCTATCTTCTTCAATGCTGGATTAACCCAACTCTACCCGTTAACAGTCCCAATTCCCTATGCAATTATCCTTGTTGAGATAGGCACTTTCCTATTAGAGTCAAATGTTATGACTAAGTTATTATGTTACTTGAGAAAAACATAAAACATGAAGGCCAACAAGTGGCTTGGGGCTAAACGAGATGAAGAGTTGCACAAAAGAACACACGAATGAATCACAAATAGATGAGTAGTTGGGACATTCGCCTAATCAAATGCCCCAAATTTAACAACATTGAAAACTGTATGAATGAAAAGTTTAGACCAATGATGTTGAGGAATAAAACAAGTAAAAAATGACCACTACATTACACAATTCAAACAACTTGTAAGCATTGTGAAAGATTATTTATAAGGGTTGAACTTAAATGGAGGGAAATGATCTTCATTGCTCAACTAAGGACTAGATCCCATAGGTTTAGATGCAAGACAAGCAAATGGACAACACCTAAAGAACACTGGGAGGAGAGGGTTTTTATTTTTTGCACCATATGGGAGTAGAAATGGAGGAGGTTGATCCCACAATAGTGTGTCCCAGTTTTTGGCCAAAGTAGGCCATTGAAATTTACATTTTGAGCCATATTTCCACTTTCGAAAACCTATAGCAACTAAACTGTTAAGAATTTGAAATGATGCAAACTAGTAATTTTTTAGATTGTCTATAGATTATAAATGTATTTTATTTTTTTAGGAAATAATTTGTGACTTTTTTGCATAACTTTTAATAACTTATTTTATAGTTAACAATACTTTTAGAAAGTGAAGTTACTTCTATAAAGCATAGCTTTATCTATAGAAAGGATATAATTATAAATTTTTAAACATAGAGTTAATGCATTTTTCAAACTCTTTTGAAGTGAGATTAACTATACCTTTTTTTATGCATCCGAATTGACTTCTTTTTTTGTCGAAATAAGAACATCGATACTTAGTGCACAACTTTTTTTTTATATTTATTGCATATCATTCATAAATATTCTGCTCATACAAGCATCAACATGAGCCCAGTCCAAGCTCTTTACGAGAAAACACCCTACAAATCACCTATGGAAAACCAGGAGTCACTATTTAAAAATACGTCCATATTAGAAGTCAACTATGGAAGACCAAGAGTCACAACTTAGAATTCCACTTTAGATATCCCAATGGAGATCTGAATTTTGGGTCTCCTCAATCAAAGCCCAACATTTCAACCAATTAAGCTCAACCCCTTGAATAGTACACAATTTTTTTCAAAATAAAAATATTATTTTCTTATTTTCCATGTGTGTGGAATACAAACCTTAATGATTGCTGAAAAATCTATGTTCACTAGAAAATAGATAATAAATATAATAATCAAACTAAATATAGTCAAAATTACTCGTTGGAAAGCTAAAACAGGAATGTTTTACAAATATTGAAATTGAATTAATTGAATCGAATACTGATTACAGAGAGGGAAGCTCATATATACAGAACCGTGAGGTTCATATTTAGCAACTTTCTTAAATCTACAACTATCTAAATATACAGAGCATTACAACTGGAATTATGGAAACATTCTAATACCCTCCCATAATGCTCAATCTATCAACAATACCAATAGCTTCCCTGAATTTTACAAATTTATCATAACCAAGAGACTTGGTGAAGATATCTGCGGACTGCTCTAATGTAGGTACGTACAGTAACTGAATAGATTTATCTTCAACCAACTGACGAATATAATGACAATGAATTTCGACATGCTTGGTTCTTTCATGGAAAACCGGATTCTTTGCCAGTTTAAGCACTCCCTGATTATCACAAAATAGGGGAGTTGGTCCTGACTGAGGAACATGCATATCTGCAAGCATCCGTCGAAGCCATACTGCTTCACAAGCTGCCTTAACTGCTCCCCGATATTCTGCTTCAGTGGAAGACAGAGCCACTGCCTGCTGCTTCTTAC
>MU224874.1:2449861-2462210 GCA_018584345.1 Thuja plicata | reverse complement strand
AACGCAGAAGATGGATTGACTAATCCATCTTCCAGGTCAACCAAACGGTCCAAATTATAACCCAAAGATGCAAAACCAGGATTTCAAAACCTGGTTTTGTGATAATAAGGTTTTGACTCAATTCCAAGTCCGCGAAACAAACGCGGCCCTATGTTTGTGTCCATCCCAAAAAAAATGGAATTAGAATTTTGAAATTCCAATTTTTATAAAACCAAATTTAATATCTCGTCGGATCTGTGACTTTTCCAAACCTTCATTCTGAAACACATTGGTATATTATATTACTCTATATACACACACACATGTGTGTGTATGCACACATGTATATATATATCCACACATGTGTGTATATACATAGGTGTGTGTGTACACATATGTGTATATACACATGTGTATATATACATACATGTGTTTATACACATATAAACACATGTGTTTATATATATTCAAAGAAATTAAGAAATAAACAATTAAAAATCATTATGCATCTTCTCAGTCATCTTCCAGGTGAACCAAACGGGTCCAGCCCATATTCTAGAAATCATTTTCAGGATAAGTATCTACCAGAATTGCAGCATCTTGCAGAATGACTATATCCAGCGTTTATGTTTAATCGAGTTACGTATGTCTTTCCATTTAAAAAAATTTATCGTGATAATCCTAAACTCTTTAAGTTATATGGTCTTACAAGAGGGATCAAGTTGAAATTTTATATTGAAATAAATAGAAGGAATGAGCTTTGCTAGGGTTTTGAATCCTTGCATCTTTGTGCTGTCATATCACATTTACTGCGGGATTTTAAGTTTTAATATAGCTTCGGCCAGCTTTAGTCCAACAGTTGATGCTAGTATTGGAGTTTTGACAACAGGCAATCATGGTATCTTCGAACAAGTGGCCTCGCAATTCTATTATGAAGGTGTTTCATGAGGTATGACCTCTAGCACTCCTGATGTTGTTTACCTTTGCAAGATTATGATTGTGTATGTGACTAGCTTGAGAAATTTACTTTGATTGGCTATTTTGTGGGGAAGGTTCCACTTGAAAGCATGTTGTGTGATTGGGTTGCCAAAGCCTGGGCCCCTCATGGGGTCTGGCTTGATGGCATCCAAAATCTTACCAAGGATTTATTTTTGTTTCGCTTTTCCAATCGCTCTCATGTTGAGGCTATCCTCAAGAATGGGTCCTGGTTTGTTAGGTCATCTTTGCTTGTTTTCCAACATTGGTCATGAGACTTTACCATCTCAGATGAAAAAAAAGCTCAAGGTCCTTGTCTAGATAGAGTTCTCGAGTTTACCATTGTCTTACCAGTCATTCTTGCAAATTGTTGCTCAATCCCTTGGTAGGGTGGTTTGCATGGAACTGAATCATTTCTTTCATGCTCGTCCCCAAAAAATGGTTTGTGTTGAAGTTGATTTATCTCATGATCTCAAAGAGGCCATTGATATTCATGTGGGTGATCAATGCTTCTCCCAGCGAGTACTTTATATGAATTTCCCAACACCTATTATCATTGTCAATCCTTTGAGCATAAGATCAAGGATTGTCCTTTAGTCATTCCTAGAACGAAGTCGCCACCAAAGGAAACAGATCCTCCTTGAACTTCCGAGGGTTCTAAATAGATGAAGGATGGACTACAGTGGTTCGCAAGGGTAAACATACCTTGGCTTTTTCTCAAAAGAAGTCAAACAGTTTGGCTTCTCAATAGCCAGGTCAAGATTCAGCTCAACCCAATTCTCCACCAATCCAGACAGTTTTTTCTAGTGTTTCAAACCCTGGCCAACAGGGAAGGCTTCAGCCAAGAGTGTTTCCTACCCTATGTGGGCTTGCACTACTCAAGTCGCATCGATGGTTTTTGTTCAACAATATTCTCTACGACACTCTTATAGCCCTTATAGGCGAGCTCATATTAGCAATGGAGGTCCTAAGAAACAACGAGTATCTTGGATTCTCAATAGCCAGCTCATCCCAAGTCTTTTTCGAACAAGTTGGTTGTTTCTAGTGTTTTAAACCTTGACCAGTAGGGAAGGCTTCGACCAAGACTGTTTCCCACCCTATGTGGGCAAGCACTCCTCAATTCACGTCGATGGTTTTTGTTCAACCATCTTCTCTACGACGCTCTTGTAGTCTTTATGGGCAAGTTAGTATTAGTGATGGAGATCCTGAGAAACAATAGGTGGTTCCAAGGGATCCCTACCCTAGTGTTTCCCCATTTTTGGCACCCATAGTGAAAAATGGTCTAAGTCGATTTCTTTCACTATTAGGAATTTCCTTGTCTTAGTCATTTTTGTTACAATCGAGATTTTAGGATTTAAGTGACAGTCAGGAATTATCGTTAGAGTCTACTTTGTCAAAAGGAACTAAATTTCCATTCATTCCCTTATGTCTTTCGAGTCAGCCTTGTTCTTAGTCTGTTAAGTCCAAATGTTTATTCTTTGAAAATTCAACCGTCAGCATCAATAAACACTTTCAGAAGTCCTTTTGGAGCCCGAAGCGAAGGATGGAACCAAAGAAAAAATAAAGGAAAATGAAAATATTCATTAAAAGGATGCTTGTTCAGAAAGGAAGTGAAGTTCTGGAATGGTCGTCGGGATTTGAACACTCAAATGGAACTGAGTGAAGTGGTGGAAGACTCATTAAATTAAAGAAACTCAAGAATAAGACTTAGTTCTAGAATAGTCTGTTAGAGTAATTAATTAAGTTACTCTTTAGTGCTTAAGTTTCACTTAGGCAGTTTATATTCCCTAGAAGTTTCCCTTTTAGGGTTTCGGTATCCTTTATAAGGAATCACCACTTTCATTTCTTGATAGAGATTGTATTATTTTCATCATTGTTAATAGAAGATTATTTTCTTGCAACATGGTTTTGCAGTCTCTGGCCTATCGGCCGCCATAGTTGTTTCTTCTATCTTCTGTCTTTTGCTTCTGTTTATGTGACAGCCATGCATGCAGGTTTCTTGGGAAGATTTGATGGTTATCAAATTCTACATGGTATCAGAGCTTTCCTGCTGGTTGTTGTTCGTATTTTGTTGAATCTTTCAGACTCCAAGGGTTTCAGAGGGTTTTCCAGTGTTTTTGGTGTTTTTTTGGGGCAAGCTTTGGTTATGGTCACTTTGGGCTCAAACGAACATTGCCATTGAGCTCAGAGGACCCCAAAACCCTAGAAACGACATAAAATTCGTCCATTTTGGACTACTGGGCTCTGAGGCAAAAAAAATTTGGTTCCTGTGCCGTACGGCACAGAAACCGAGGTGAAAAATTAAAAAAATTAAAAAAACCTTTTTTTCTAAGGTTTTTTGAATAGTTTATAGCGCGGCCAGTTCATTTTAAAAGGGCGCCGCCTAGCGGCCACCGCTCTGCGCCCGCGCGCTGCTCCGGACCGACGCCTCCCCGCCGGCCGCCCCGCTCCGGAAGCCGCTGCCACCGCTCCTCTGCGCTCACCGCCCCAGTGGCCCCCAACCCCGCCACCGCCGCCCGGCTACCCGCCGGGGGGTATTTCTCAGCCCCCGCGGGCTTTTCTTAAACCGCTCTCGGTCATATGGGTGCCCGCGGCCCCCGGGCTGCTTTAAGCCCTGCGGGCGGTCACATGGCGCCCGGGGGCTCTATTTTTTTTAGCCCTAGGGGCTTTAAAAAAATTTCTGAGGCCTTTTTTGACCCCCTGGAGCGTTTTTTGCTCTATCTTGAGCATACGGGGGTATTTTTGCGACTTCCATATACCGTCGGAAAGCTCTTTCTAAGCACTTTCCGATGATGGAGGTTGTGGTTTTGGGTTCTATTGTTTTGATAGCGATTTTTGGTGTTGAAGTCCGATGTCTTTCTTTGCCTTCCGGGAGTCATATCTGGCTCATCCGGACTCCTTTTTTGGCAAATGAGATATCGTCGAAAAGCTGGTTCAGTGTGCTATTCAGTGGCAGAGGTTATTTTTCTAGATTCTGCTCTAGGTTTTCACTCCTTCGCGTTTGGCAGTTTATGCCCTCTGGTGGATTGCTTGGTTCTACAGGTCCTGGGATCTCTT
Organism: Thuja plicata; assembly: GCA_018584345.1. NCBI lineage: Eukaryota > Viridiplantae > Streptophyta > Pinopsida > Cupressales > Cupressaceae > Thuja > Thuja plicata. Next base: position 2,458,199 of record MU224874.1, on the reverse strand, counting down.
CTTCTGAGTTCATAGCTCACTCTTCTTTCTGACTTCTAAGCTTGTATGCTCTTCTGATGCATTCTTTTCTGTAAACACACTGAGATAAAGTGCCTACTTCTGCATTCTTGGATCTTGTACACCTTGTTCAGTTTTTGTACTCGCACTGTGTTATAAAGTGCCATGGGGGGTTATGATGTTTATGCCGCTTTAGGTGCATCCACCTTTATCAAGTGAGCGTACCTTCCATGACATTAGCCCATGTAGTGTGTCTGTGACACCGCCCTTTATCCTGTGTGTGTGCTTCTGTTACACTGTTGGTGTTCCTGGTTCTTCTTCTGCAGCTGTTACTGGTACTGCATTTCAGTGTTCCTGTCACCTCTCCCAGTTCAGCATTATGGGGGGGTCCACCTGTTGGTTCTATTGCTTCCTGGTTCGATTGATCAGCTCTTCAGACATTTGTCTTCTCTACCTGGTCATGCACTTCAGTGGGGGTTCCAGCAGTATCTTCTGACAGAGTTTTCAGACATGCTTCGGAGATGCTTCTTGCTCTTTTCTTGTTCCTTTCTCTGGGACATCTTTTCCCTTTATGTTTTGGGTACCTGATCAGGCCTAGTTGCCGGGACCCTTCTTTCCTACTTTCTGCAGTAGTTAGCTATTTGGCTTCTCCCTAAGTTACACTTAAGGGGGGGTGTTAGAGTAATTAATTAAGTTACTCTTTAGTGCTTAAGTTTCACTTAGGCAGTTTCTATTTCCTAGAAGTTTCCATTTTAGGGTTTCGGTATCCTTTATAAGGAATCACCGCTTTCATTTCTTGATAGAGATTGTATTATTTTCATCATTGTTAATAGAAGATTATTTTCTTGCAACATGGTTTTGCAGTCTCTGGCCTATCGGCCGCCATAGCTGTTTCTTCTATCTTCTGTCTTTTGCTTCTGTTTATGTGACAGCCATGCATGCAGGTTTCTTGGGAAGATTTGATGGTTATCAAATTCTACATAGTCTTCAGGTTCTGCCAAGCTCAAAGGAACAAACCATATAGAGAAAAGTGGGTCTGATAGGCAGAATAGAGAGGAAAGCAAGGAAACGAAGTTAACTTTGAGTTCAAGAACTACCATCAGAGTTTGAAACCTACCACGGATCAAAATAAGCAATTGATCAATCAGTTACAAGAAGATAGTCAATTCGAGAAAATCACTAGAGAATTGATTGAAGATCTAAAAGTAAGGGGGTTACCATTCATTTCCAGATTGATCGAGGCTTATGATGCCCTTGTAGTAGTTCAAAATTTAGTCTTATGGGAAGTAAGAACTGCTAAGATAGAAAGTGAGACATAAAAAGAACATGGAACAAATTAAACAAGTCATGGACATGAAAGCAGACATCACAATGAATTTGGGTATCTTGCAATCACCCAATGAATCTCTATAGAAATGAATGTTCAATGTGGGGCACAAATGTGAAGGCATCACAAGGAGTGTAAACAATTTGAAGAAGTTGCTCAATGAAGCCAAAGAGAACATTGAACAGATACAATCATACTTCAAGGATATAGGCTATGAAATAATGAGAAAAGGTAATTTTGGGTTAGTCACTTAGGATGAGTTAAAGGATCAATATCAACAAAATATTAAACGTATTACCAACCCCCGAGTCTATTTCACAGAAGAGCATCAGAAATTAACTCGAATAGATGCTACATTGATGTGGCGCAAGAATCACTACCAAGCATTCAATGCCAAGACTAAGGAAAGTTGAGAGCAAAAATCATATTGGGCAATCCAGATCACCCATGTTACAATTCAAGAAATTAATGATATCTCAAGGGTTGTGGTTGCTCTGCAAGAGTATAAGAAAGTACAGGAAGCTCAGAAGGCGGCATTGATGACAGATAAAGACAACATTCCAGCACCTTAACATGTAAATTATTGCATGCTATTTTAGGCTCTCTTTTTATTCTATAGTTGCAAAAGACTTTAAATGTATTATATTTTAATTATCTTTGGAATTTAGAAAGACAGTTTCTCTTTATAACCGTCTATGGAAGATCAAGGGTCTATATATTTTGGATTGAAACTCAGTGCAAAGGATCAATGGTTTTAGCTTGAAATTCCCCTTTTTGTTGTGACAAATGAGTGTGACTAAAATTTTAAGTTTATTATTGTTGTTCATTAAATATTTGAAAAAAATATCCTATTGAATGGGTAAATGAATGATGGATAGGATGAATAAATTGCAGATATCAACTGTGTTTTGAAATCAATAATCTTGGGGTGTTCTGTGTAGCACTATTTGTTATACTATACATTTTTTTATGTTATTAACAAATTTTATCTTTTGTGGTCAAATTTGTATTTGTTTTTAATGGTTGCGTGAAGATGAGTATGCATAAATCTCCTTTTGTATATGTGAATGTTTAAATCCTATGTCAAATATGTGGATATCTCATGGTGATGGCACATATTAATTAGATGCCTCTTCTGCTCTCTGGTTAAGAGCATACCCCTATTACTTGGTAGATTAGATTTATTTGTTGCATATCTGTTATAAGGGAGTTGTACCTTTCAATTTAGAGATCAAACTACTTAAAACAGTTTGTTCAACTATTGCCAAACAGAGAGGTTTCTAGGGCCTGGGTTTATTTCATTTAAGAATCCAATCTATTAACGAACACCTTGTTTTAGGACAGCCTCAGATTTCCTGCAAAATAGTTTATCCTCAATTGGGGATGAGGATGATATGCAGACATTTGATCCATGAATTACATCTCATGAAATGTAAGGGGTCTCATAGACCTCACTAGAAAGTATTATGTTAGGGATACTTGTATCATTTTCCTGGTTTGGATGTCTTCAGTCTTCAAGAAGTTAAAATTTTTGGCTTTCATGCTTTCTACTGCATGTCGTGTTATCTAGTCGTCTAGCCTTGTTTTTGCTTCTCAACATGAAGCTGGTAGAGGAGTTGTTACTATCATCTCTCCTCGTTTGCATTCTTCTATTGTTGATCGTGGGTCTAATCCCATGTAGAGAGTAGTTTGGGTCCTTCTATCAGTAGACAATTATTCTTTGGGATCATTAATTTTCATGCTCACAATGATGTTGTGGAAATATCTCAATTGTGGCATTGGGTTGCTGACTCTTTGCCACTTGCAACTTGAGTTATGTGTGAGGACTTCAATATGGTTGAGGTGGCATTTGATAAAGAAGGCATTTTGCCTTTTTGTTGCACAACTGGAGAATGTGAAGCATGGTTTTATATGTGCAATAAATTAGGCATTTTCAATCTCAATATCAATTATCGTCACACTTGTTATACTTGGCATACTTGGTTCAACTTCTGAGCTGGTTCTGACAAAATTTTCAAACGGTTGGATCATGTCATGATCTCGATTCAATCCTTTCTCTCCTTTTGCGAGAATCAAGAGTTACTTGTTTTACCTCTCCCAGAGGTCTCTTTGTCATAACAATATCCTATCAAGTTCAGTATTGAATGGCATACAACTCATATGTGTCCTAAAATGCAATTCTTTCTAAACACGTCATTGTTGCATCATCAATCCACTTTGGCCCACATTCAATGGGTTTGGAATCTTGAACCAAGGCCCACTCAGCTAACTGTTGGATTTATTGTTGGAATGATGTCATCCCTCACACAATGTAGTTTCTTCACATTTATGGAAAGAAATTGGCCATATGTCGTTGGTGATCCTATGATGCAGACACCAAATATTTGTGTGTTGCCACTGAAGCTCTAGCTTTGAATACCTTCTTCCTCGACTTGTAGGTCAAGGTTGCTCAACTCCGCCATTTGAAACAAGTAGTAGATCATTAGTCTGCTATAGGAGCTTAGATTAAGGTCAGAATGCACTAGCTTAAAGTGGGTGATTGAGCCTCTAAGGAATTATTTATTGCTCTTAGGGCATGTCATTCTTCTCCTGGTCAAATGCATCAAGGATGGATAGATGGTGCTCTTTGAGCTACCAGATATTTTGTTAGCACTGTCAAAATTTCTCATGGTTCCAAGATCTTTGTCTTGTTTTATAAAATGTTTCCACCTGGTTTTAAGCCCTTTTCTTCACTAGTTCTATGCCTTAGTCTTTCTATGGTCTTAAAACCCTAAACCCTTTGACATGTTATAAAATGTTTACCTTTTTATGTCACTTAAGTCTTTTTAACCTGTGTGTTCAATGATGTCATCGGTGGGGCCATCACTTTACCATTTCTTATCTCCTAAGTCCTAGCGGGATTTACATTAATTATTTTTCCTAAAGTCCTAAGTCCCGCGACATTTTACCTTTTTCCTAAGTTTCATGTAGGTCCCTTTTGATCCGATGATAGGCGTTAAGCCTCGAATGCAAGGTGCGGCTAGTTTAATCATCAAGGCATCATGTTATGATGCCAAGTGTCCATCCTTCAATAACTACCAAAAAAGATCTTACAACATCAGATGTTTTTTAATCCAGTGGTTGGCATTATCCCACAATCAACAAATACACGATAGTTAAACCTTCACGAAAATGTGGCCAAGCGCCACGTGGAAAGTGGTCAGGCTTACATAAGGGTTAATGATCGACAGATCTGAGTTGATCATGCGGTGGGCATAAATCCTTAAAGGATACATGTAGGGAGGATACTCATTGAGGCTTCATGCTCTATTGCCATGTGTCTATCTTGTGATCGGAGGAGCATTAAGTCTTTAATCCCACATTGGTGATGCTGAGGAAGAATTTCATATTTTTATATCCAAGCTCGAGATGGTTAAGTGTCGAAAGGCACACGGTTTTTTGGCCAACAGTCTGTGGATGAAGCGGTTAGATGGTGGCCAGCTGGTGGACAAGAAGGTACTTTTATGGACCTGCGCCCAGGACAGGAAGGTACTTTTATGGACCTGCGCCCAGGTGACGTGGGTGAAGAGTGACAGGTGTCGGCAAGGCACTATGGCGCGATCTGAGTCATGACAGATCCAGTCAAATCGTGGCTTCACGACCATGTGACATGTGGTGAGGCCGACCAAGAAAGATGGTGAGGTGGAAGAGGTCTTAGTGAATCAGAGGTCGACACATGGAAGATGGTTGTCAGGCTAAAGGAAGATAAGATTCATGTTGATCTAGTTTGATCTAACAGTTGTCGCTATTCCATGATAGGAAGATGCACAAGGATTATTGTTCAAGGGATTACATCATGTTGACAAGTGTCCCTCTAGGATCAAAGATGTAAGGAGGTTCATGGACCATTAGATTATATTAAATCATGTGGTTGGCGTGTTTGCGCTATCCAAAGATGCAAGTTTTTTTTCTTTTTGTGGCATAACGACAGACTGACACGTGGAAAATGTGGGCCCGAGATGAGATAAGGGTAAGATAAAATGGGACTGTCAAATCAATCTTCATCAGGTGGTGGGCGTAAAGCCTTAGTCAGGAGATGCACAATTTTTATCCATAGTGGGTTCATGACAATGCAACACATGGAAAGTGGTCGGAGCTAAAGCACGGTTAAAGGTAGATCAAGTTGAGTTTGATCAGACGGTTGTCATTTTCCCTTGATCACATGATGTGGTGAAGTTCTTGTTTGAGGAATCATGACCATCTGCCACGTCGCATCTCATATCTTAGTCAGTGCTGAAAGATAGGGTAAAGGTTAAGAGATATGGTTTGATCATGCAGTGGGCGTTAAGCCTTAAACAAAAGGTGATCGAAGGATATTCATAGAGGCATCGTGACTTGGTGACACATGTCTAGATTAGATCTTGGCTATCATGTATTTAAAGGTTAATCTACGATTATGTTTTAAAGTTGCTAAAGGGTTTAATCTTGACCATTGTTAGGGAATTTTGCGCCACCTATAGCCGTTGAAGCAGATATTTGAAACTTCTTCAGGCTTTCAAAGTGGTGGATTGTGTCTTTACTGCAAAAGATAAAATATGATTTTTTTGGTCATTTTTATGTAGTTGTAGGACGCTGCTAGGATGAGATCTGATTGCTTAGAATATCCTTAGACTGCATTTATGATGAGAAATTATATCTTAGAGTTTCTGATAAGATTTATAAGACTTTTATTAACCCTAAAGGACTATTTTTCAATTTTCCAAGATAGATGGTGGCTGCAGATCAGATTGCACAGGATACATGAAGAGAAAGTTATAACTTGCTAATGACAAAGCTTCTTTGTTGTTGAAAAGAGTTATTTCCTTCTATCATGTAATATTTTAAGTTGTTTTAACCCTAACCCTAAATGATCTAAAGCTTCTTGCAATCCCTATTTCTATAAAGGGATTTCCAAGATCATTTTAGAGGGGCTATAAACTTGGGGAAGTAAAAAGAGCATTAAATTGCATTATTTTTTCTAGTGAGTAGCAGCTTGTTTAGACTGTATCTAGATAGAATAGAAGTGTCCTGCCTTTTATATTTATTGAACAGGTGTATTTTTTGAAATAGGAACATGATTCCTTATACTTAATATAGTATTCCAGATTCAAGTCTCTCCTTGGTGCTTATCTCTTGAATTGTGAATTTTCTGATTCATTGCATGGAGTTTGCCTGTGTATATGTCATTAGTGCTTAGCTTTGATCTAAGATCAAATCAAATAATGCTTTGGATATGACATAGGTTCATTTGGTTTGTGTACATAAGGATCCTATAAGAAGTGTTTGGTCTGGGTTATCTGTATTTATGGCTTTGAATCTTTGATAGTAGTTAGTTCCTTGTGTTCTGCATATGTAGTAAACTTTGTTTCCCAATGGATAAAGCAGTGATCAGGAACTATTATATTCTACACTGATATATGTCTAGTTGGATTTGGATATATTCTATCCCTTTTAAACATCAAAACCATATTAGTTCCTTTTGAGTTTTGTGGTTGTTGGTTGTTGCCTTGCATGGTAATGGAGAGTCAATGAATGAGTGGTTACCATTTAATACTTTTTTACCATTATCTGTTGTTAAAATTGAGAGTTGTAAAGAGTTGAATATCTATCTAGATTAGGTGTACCCACCTTGGTTTTGCAGAGCCAGAAATGTAGAGGGAAGTCTTGTCCCTATAGTTGGTCCAATTACCTTAAGATATTCCATACTTGGAGCTAACCACTCTTAAAATCAACCTAAGGGATGTTAGTAGCTTTGTAAAGCATAAACATTTTAAAACACCAAAAAAATGGCGACTCTACTGGGGAGTCAGCTATAGAGTCATATGCTACAAATAAATATTCCTCTTACTTATAAGGAAAACTAGAGTTTGTTGCATGTCATTGCAATATTTTCCAAGTAGTCCAAAGTTTCTAAGAGATACACATACTATCTCACAAGTGGTGTGTGGCAACTCCAAGTTCTCTGATTGCACCAATGTGCATGATTGAAGAAAAACTAATTAGAAAGGTGGACTTGCAGTGAAGATGCAGTAGATGTTTGGGCTCCTATGATTGATAGCATAGTCAGAAGAAGAATTTATATGAGACCATATTAGGGGTGTGTTGTGATTTTTCTGGTTTTGAAGAAGATTAGAGTTAGGAAGGATTTCTCAACTGATTCAAAAATTTCCTTTACAAAGAGGTGGCGACTCTACCAAAGTTTTCTTTGGTGACTTAAGATCAATTTTTTTGTACCAACTTCATCATATCCATGTATTTTGTTTTCATTAGATTTTTTTTCCATGAAAATCAGTTCTTAAATTTTTCCCTATTGAGTGGTCAGCACTGATTGAGAAGGAAGAAAGAGGAAATTGTAACTATCTTGCCTACTAAGATGTCACACCACTAAACAAATAGGTTATGTGGGGCTATAAATTTCAATGGCATCCCGGGTTACCCAAATCTTATTCCATCAAAAGTTAGAAACCACTTGCCTAAGTTCAGTGGTATGAGAGAGGAATCAACTGAAAAAACATCTGGATAGGTTTATTGATTTGATAAATTATTATGAGGTTGATCATGAGGATATCATTATGAAGTTGTTTGCACAGTCTTTAGTGGATGATGCAAGAGATTGGTTCTCATATTTGTTGCCTTAGTCTATCGGCTCATGGAAAGAATTGAAAATAACATTCAATGAACAATTCAGAGAACAAGTTGATGAGTATGACTTGATCACTAATCTTTTTGATATTCATATTGGAAATGAGGAGCTAGTGCCTGCATTTAATTTCAGATTTAGAAAAACATTGAAGAGAATTCCTGAGAAATGTAGACCCCAAGATGCAATGGCTTTAGTAGTTTATTTAGGTGCATTTGCAAAAAAAAATGAGTTACTTGTTGAGAGATAAGGAGCCTAAAACTTTGTGTCTAGCTTTAATGGCAGCATTAGATATTGATAATAATTTAAGGTATGGAATCATCTCAAGGAATTTTTCATCTTCTAAGGATCATTGT
>MU224874.1:2348837-2408775 GCA_018584345.1 Thuja plicata | reverse complement strand
CCTTCTCCTTTGGGTCTTTCAATTTCTTCTGTGTTGCAATGAAACCCTCATGCATTTCATCTATGATATGCTGAATATAATCATAACTAGTATTAGAGTGGACCTCTTGTAGGTCCAACACCATCATAAAAATTTCTGCACTAATCTTTTCTGCATCACCATCTATCCCTAGCACTCTACATAGGGCATAGGCAACATACTTGATATAGAAGTGTAAATCCTTGTAATAATATGGGTTGGTCCTAGACATAGGATCTAAATACTTTCTCACTTCTTTTAGCATATGTTTCAGCAACGGGCTTCTAGCAATACCAGGTTTCAAAGTATATCTTTGTTGCTGCTTCGTCATGTCAATTCTGGTGGACATGGTGCTATATAAGCTGAAGGCTTGCATGAACAAATTTCTGTTCAATATCAATAGGGTAGTGCCATCCTTCCTTTTGATGGTCTTGGACAAAAAATTATAATGATTGGCTAGGTCTAAGAACAAGTCTACATCTACGAAGACATCAGGAACAATTAACCTGGCTAAACCACAGGTCCAAGGGTTTGACACTGGAATGGCCTTATCAGAGTTCTTATAAAAATAATTGAAAAGAGAAAAACCTATTGTTCCTGGAGTAATAGCATCTCAAACATCTTGATAGTCATCAATTAGCACATTTGCATTTGCCCTTTTGTTCTGAGTCGAACCAGGAAGAAACCTGAGGAATTCATCTGAATAATTAACTTTTCCCTTGGGTCTTCCACCCTCTCACTTTCACCACTGGTCGAGGCTACATTGACCGCTCTGCTCATGTTTTCAGTGCTTGAATCTCCTCTTCTTTACCGGTATTGAAACAAATCTATCACTGAGACTCACAGACTTCCCTGTGCACAATTCTGGAAACAATGAGCTCTTTTGAACAACGGAAAACCCTGCAGTTCTCTGAATTTTCACTTTGTCAGACAACTGAACTCTTCCAGTTTTGGAATTCTGAAAGCAAGGTAAATGCAAATGAATAAGCCATCAAATCCTTATAGTAACCATTTGAAGTACGTGGCTCATGATTTTTAGAACATCAATTCTGTCTTTAATTCCACATACTGTGAACATAATTGAAAACCTAGCCATAGTTTCCTGATCATGACAGGAAAATCAAATTCATAAAAATGAATCCTCGGCAACACCTTATAAAATTCAAATGAGCTGACATGTCAACCTGGGATTGGCCCACTGTCATACATCTCAGCTACCCTTTTTAGCACAGTAATCAAAATCTAAAAATCTGATTGGCCGACGAATGATTCATACTGACATATTTGATACTGCCGCTTTTTTACAGAATTTGGCATCAAGCGACCACACGAATGCACTTATTTTCTCTATCGCTAACCCCAATCCTTAACCTATGATTTATCTGGAGACATGGCGACTACACAACTTCCTTACCTTTGCTAACCACAATCACCATTTAGCGATCACGTGACAATGAGGAAATCAAAGTCGCGAATGGTTATCACTAACCCACGTTTCTTTATGAGACTATGTGACTAACTGTTAGTGTTAAATTCTTCAGTTATCTCTTAGTCACCGAATGTTATCTTTCCTTTGCCAGACTGCGCGACTGCCCTTAGTCACCTGATCGCTAAATGAAAATGCTAAGCACCAAAATTTCTTGAGACATCACGACAAGGCATCCTGCCCTTTAATTTATCTGATGACCTCGTGACATACCCTTAGCCGCTGAGTCATGAGGACTTTTCTCCTTAGGCTTTTTTTATTCTCAGACTTGGCGACTACCGTAGGATCTTTCAATGATTTGATCTGACGGCTGTCGCTTAATCGTCAAGTAACTTCTCATACCCTTAAAATATTCTGAGACCTTGCGACCAACAGAAACTCCTAGTTAGTCTCGTAGTCGCTGAATAAATCTTTACCTTTAAGAGATTACTCTGAAATCCATTTACCTCCTGACACATGTCTTATCTTGATTTGAAAGCTGAGTTATCTGGCGACAACCCGACTGTGCTCTATCTGAAACTGCCAAAGGTTAGTCGCGTAGTCTCAGAAGTTTTAACTTAGCTGGCATCTTTTCTAGAGACTATGCGACAAAGGCTATTGCATCACACCTCGCCTTAGACTTATTTAGCGATTGCGTGACACAAGGGAATCGTAATGTCTCATAATAAACTCTTAACTACTGACTATGTGATACAAAGAAAATCGCGAAGTCTGGGAAAGAAAAAGGAATATTCTTATGTTGCATGAGACTACGCGACAAAGGCTAATTGCTAAGTCTGGGATAAAAAGGAATATGCCATTTTAAGTTATGCAACTAAGTGATTAGACACAACTCATGAATTAAGCGAGGTAAAAAGGTAACTAAGAAACATAAACGAACAGGACCCTAGGGTTTCTTTTTTTTAAATTTGAACACTGAAAAAGAGCTAGGGTTTCAAGCCTTTTGAATATTCTCACAGGTTTAGACTTGAAAACATGAAAACTTGGAGAGGGGAAACCACAAAGCAGAGGGAAAGAGGCCAAAACTTGGAATACAATCAACAAACCCTTTGGTGAAATAGTAGGGCTTCTTTTCTACAGTGCTAACAACCAAGGGTCAAAAATCACAAGGCTACTCTCTATTGCGTCAATAATTGAGGGGCCCACAAGATTTTGTATCTTGATTAACCCGTGAGATGTGGAGTGGGGTATTAATATTACCCTTAGGGGTAAACACCTAGCCTCATTTTTTTATAGAGCATAAGCAAAAAAGTGTGAAAAATGAAGAGGTGAACACGTTTTTTAATGCAAGTCTAATCCCATTTAGTGTCCTCCAATACTCTAATAGAGTAAGGTAGATGTGAATATTTGGATATTGATGTTGTTGTTTAGTGCTTATTATAGTGGTAATTTTTTCCAATTGGTGAATCTCATGGATTGACAAATTAGAAATTGGAAAATTGTATAGGTGTCATTTTTTGGCCCAATCGCCTAATTTTCATGCATTATTGGCCCACTAATAGTTAGTTCTCCACATGTTCTTTGAAATAGTCATGTGTCTTTCCCACTTTTTGCCATAATAGATTTTAGGCAAATTGCATTTTTAGGAAGAATATAAAATGTACAGGTCTTAGACATTTGTTTACAATTGGCATATACTTGTTCATAACAACAACAAAATGGATCCTTTGGGATGAGTTTATAGTTTCTAAAACTATATGTACAGAGTTACAATAGATGCGTCCTCTTGCTTTGTAGCATCTCTCCTCCACTTGGGAGAGGAAAAGGAGATAATGTTATACTTGAGTGATCTAATGATAAAGGCTAGCTTTTTAGATGGCTTCAAGGATGTAGTGGTGGTGACCTAGCTTGGAGTTGGTGTGCCTTTAACCACAAGATATAAAAATATATCTTAAGACCTAGGGTCCACTATACTTGTATCAGTCCTTAGGAGTTTTATGGAAAAATACCTTTCCTTTGTATCATAGCAAAGCTCGTAAGGTGTGTTGCTTCCTGAAGATGCTATTTGTACTTGAGCCCATAAAAATACATAGTAGATTGAGGAATTCATGGCTCAAGTGGTTGGAGAAGGAGGAAATATTTGATATGCCTTAATGTCCTCTATGTGTTTCTTTCTCAATAGCTTTTGGTCAATGAGCAGTCTCTCAGTTTCTCAATCTCAGTATCTATTAATGCTTATAATTATTTATTAATTTTGTCTATTTTTGTCATTTTTGAAATTTTAAATCTACTCTCTATAAGATAAATAATCAGTATTGAGATTATTGATAAGATAAAATAAAAGTATCAGATTATTTGGTCTAGTGTGTACAACATACATTAGTTTACCAATCATAGATCTGTATAAGGTCCGATTTACCTCGGTTGTCTTGTCTTCCTTTGTCAATTTGCATATGGTTGCCATTGGTGTTCCAACTATTTTTGAGTCATCCATCTTGAATATCTTCAGAAATTCTTTGATGTATTTGGATTGTGTTATGTAGATGCCTTCATCCTGTTGTAGAATCTATAGACCAAGAGAAAATTTGATCTCTCCAAACATTGAAATTTCAAATCATTTGCTCATTTCATCTGCAAATGACTTGCATAGCATATCATTACCTCCAAATATGATATCATCAACAAATATCTCAACAATCAAAGTCTTATTATCAGTATCTCCTTTCAAATACAGATTACCATTGTCACTTGTTCTAACAAATCCAATACTAATGAGATAAGAGTGAAGTCTTTCATACCATGCTCTTGGTGCTTGTTTCAATCCATACAAGGCTTTGTGTAGTTTACAAACCATGTTCCTCTTGTTAGGATCAACAAACCCTTCAGGTTGTTCAATGTATACCTCCTCTTCTAGTATTCCATTTAGAAATGCAGATTTAACATCCATTTGGTATACTTTGAATCCTTTAAAAGAAACATAGGCAAGTAGAATTCTTACTCCTTCTATTCTAGAAACAGGTGCAAAGGTTTCTCCATATTCAATACCTTCTTCTTGTGCATACCCTTTTCATACCAGTCTTTCTTTGTTTCTTGTGACTTCTCCATTCTCATTGAGTTTGTTTCTTAATATCCATTTAGTGCCAATGACATTTTTGTCACTCGGTCTAGGTACTAATGTCCATGTTTTATTCTTCTCAATGTGTTCAATCTCTTCATTCATTTCACTAACCCATTCTTGATTCTCAAGTGCAATATTAACAAATTTAGGCTCAAAATCACAAATCAAACATCTAGTGTTAAGAGACTTACTTCTTGTTATCATTCCTTCTCTTTTGTCTCCAATGATTTGGTCCTATGGATGGTGTCTTCTAACATTTTAGCAAGTACAGGGTCATATCTTAGATCTTCATTATGATCTTCATTATCACTCGGTTCAGCATTGTGAGCATTTTCCTGATTCTCAGTGTGTGGAGCATGTTGCTCGGTTACATTGTTCTGTCGCTCGGGAAAGGTGTCAGGTTCTTCAATGTAGAAAAATTTGTTGTAATGTTTAGGTTCCTTTCTTCTTTCCTCATCATTTTTCTCAGAAAATTTATCCACTTTAACATTTGAACTCTTAATGATTTTGTTAGAAGATTTGTTCAGACATTTATAAGCGTTGCTTTTAGTAGAATATCCTATAAATATTCCTTCATCATTTTTAGATTCAAGTTTCCCATTTCTATCATCTTTCAGTATATAAAATTGACTTCCAAAAATTCTAAAGTAATTGGTGTGTATCCATATCATAGTTCATAAGGTGTCTTATTTGTGTCTTTCTTCAATTGAACTCGGATCAGTGTATATACAACAATACTTATAGCTTCTCTCTAGAATGTTTGTGTGATGCCTAATTCAATCATTATTTTTCTGGCACAATCAACAATTGATCTATTCCTCCTTTCAGCAATCTCATTTTGTTGTGGTGTTCTCGGTGCAGAAACTTGTCTTGTAATCCCATGCTCATTACAAAAGTTAGCGAGTTCATCAAAAATACATTCTCCTCCTCTATCTAATCTTAAACATTTCAGTTCTTTTCCACTTTCTTTTTCAACTTTAGCCTTATACCATTTGAACATCTTAATGCTTCATATTTCTCTTTTAAGAACATGACAATCATCATCCTAGAATAGTCATCAACAAATAGAATAAAGTATCTATAACCATAATAACTCTTTGTTCTCATTGGTCCACATAAATCAGTATGGAATAACTCCAGAATAACATTAAATGTGTAGGTTTTTCTCTTGAAAGTAGACTTTGTCATTTTTCCTATTTGACAATTCATGCACATAACATGGTCAGGCTTTGAAATACTCGTTAAGCATCTTACTTTTCTTTTCTTACTTATCTTAACCATTTCGTCAAAGTTCACATGATCACAACCAAACGTCTTCATTTTTAGCCAATAAATAAGTGGTCTCAATATTATCAAGATAGAATAGATTACCTTTTGTTTGTTCACCAATACCGATCAACTTTCCTATTCTATTATGGATCATTGCCTTTTTGTTCTCAAATGCAACTCAGTGTCCTATGTTGTTCAGCTGTGAAACACTCAATAGATTATAGTTAAGTCATTTCACCCATTATGCATTTTCACATCTGATCAGATTATTCAACATGATGGTACCTTTTCCTTCAACTGGGCAAGGTGAGCCATTACCCATCCTAACTGATCCACCATTATAATATTCAAAAGTTTTAAACTTTTCTTAATCTCCAGTCATGTGATGAGTACAACCACTATCAATAATCCAGACATCATTTTTGCTAACTTTAGATATGAGTGTTATTTCAACATACCTTTTTTCTTTGTCTGAATCATCCTTCATAGCAACAAATACTACCTCAATATCTTCATCAGAATCAGTGTTAGAATTTTTAGCTTTATTCTCAACCAAGTAACAAGCCTTATTGCCTTTGTCCTTGTAATATTAGTTACCTCTTCTGTCAGAATGTCAGTTTCTTCTGTAGTCCCATAAATCACTTCTATCATACTTCTTTTCATAAGATCTGTCATTGTTTCTTTCATCCTTTCTCTTGTTAGGGCATCTAGCAGAAAAATGTCCAATTTCTTTGCAATTAAAATAGACCAATGATAATTTACCTTTAGATTTTCCTTTACCTCTATGTAATCTCCTAGCCATTAGTGCTTCAAGTTCATCAAGTTCTTGTTCATCACTATCACTATCACTATCACTATCACTATCATTTCTCATAGTGTGTTTGTTACTAGATTTGCTTATTTTCAGAGAAGATTTGAATGCAGACTCAATCGTAGGTAAGACACTGTTGTCATAGTTGTTCATCTCAAATGAAATAAGTCTACCAATCAAACTATCAAGAGTAACATTGTTATTTTCTACTGCTCTCATTTCTTGAATTGCAGATACTCTAATTGCATAAACAAGCAGTAAGGTTCTCAAAATTTTACTTACAACTATTTCTTCCTCAAGTACTCCTCCTACTCCATGGATAAAATTAACAAATTATTTGATTCTACTACTGTACTGAGTGATGTTCTTTCCTTCTTTCAATCTTAGGTCATCAAACTTTCCTCTTAGGCTTTCATCTTTAGCTCTCAGCACATTGGTGTATCCTCCATGTACTAGCTTGAGTTTGTCCCACATTTACTTTGCAGAGGTGCATGATTTCACATCTTCAAATTCAACATCGGTTAGAGAAGAAGCAAGTTCTATCATCATAGAATTGTGTTCACGTTTCTCTCTCAATTGATCAACAGTTAGAGGTCCAGTAGGTGCAACATATTCAGTATCCAAGTGTTGTGTAACATCATTTCCTATACCAGATAGATGAAGTCTTATCCTGCTTTTCCATGATGCAAAGTTATCCTTGTTCAACTTAGGCACATCCCTTTTACTCATCTTGTGATCTTTAGCTTAAGTCCCTTTAAAATTTTCTTCCAAGCACCAAAGCTCTAATACCAATTGTTAGAATAACTGAGAATGGGTGGGGCGGGTGAATCAGTGGCCTTAAAAATTAATTCCAAAAATCCAACCAAAAACTTATCTCTTAAATATAATACCCTCAATTATCTTTCACTCCATCAAGATGTATGTCATAAATAACTTTAACAAATATAACCTGCGCGGTATGATATACTGTTTATCTTTTCTAGACTTTACCGAATAGCAGTAAATAAACTTAGTGTTAACCGACCAATCCAGTTTCAATAATGTGTAAAGAAAAATATCAATGCAATGAAACATATACACATTTGACACATAGATTTTAACATGGAAACCCAATATGGGAAAAACCACTTGGGACCGGTAACCCAAAATATTTTCACTCTTCTAAAGTGAGCTCAGTGAAGAGCGAACCTTGTTAAATGTTACAATACACACTGTTAAGTGTGACCTTGTTAGAGGATTTAAAACCAAAAATTTATCTTTTGACCTAGCACTCACTATGATGTCAACAAGAAAACCTTTTGATACTCTTGAGTATATCTTTACAATAAGGACTGTTAAATCCCACTCGGTTAAGAGATTTTATGAATCAATGGTTAAACTGATATAATAAATGATTTGTTTAAAATACAACTTTAACTTGCGGATATTCCTATTGTTAGTCCAATAATACCTCTCTAATCAATGTACACTTCATTTCCTTTGCTTTCTTTCTTTCTGCTCGGTGAATGCTATATCCTCTATTTCTCGGTGTCTGTAGTATTCCTTGGCTTTGTTCTTCAGCCTGTATGATCAGATCTGCATGAAAAATTCTATCTTCACCAGAATATATTCAGCATTCCTCATTTTTTCATAATGAATTCATTGTCTCTTTATATAGACATGATTAGTCACTCAATCTCCTTATTTTTTTTGTAGATCACTTCTTGATCTGTAAAACTCGCCATACTTGCTTTATCCCATAAAGATCTGCTTTAGTTTTATTTCGTAGATCTCTCCTTGACAACTGTGAATAAAATGTGCTTTAAATATCTTCCATGATTTAGTTTAACTGATAATTGAAAATAAAGCAATTAATCAGTTAAACCCTAAATATAGCTCTGTCAGCTAAGTAGTTTTGTCATTCTTTAAGTTCAGTTCTGACCGGTCATCAACTCCAGTTATGCTCGGTAACAACTTTAGTTTACTGCAGTGCTCGGTATACACTTGCTTGGTAACACTTGCTTGGTTACTGTGGTGCTCGGTATACACTGTCCGTCGGTGTTCACTATCACTCAGTGTATACACACTTTTTATGTTTTACCGATAAGATAAACTTTGTCTCTTCAGATCTTCAAGGTTATGATAATATGTGTTTGAATAATCAAACCATTGTTGGAAAGATTGCTACAATGTAGACAATTATTATTTTGTCATTGATGTCAAACCTTAACTGCTGAGCCTATTGTTGTATGTTTGAGTACCATGTCCATTAATTAATGAAGATTTGAAAGAATGGGATAACAAGAAGACCAAGGAAATGGTTGAGTTATGAGTATACACTAGGGTACTTGATCATTTGGCACTTTGGCAAAGTGATATGTTGTTTATCTATCACTGACAGTTTACTATAAGGTCGATGTTGAGCAAAGCAAAGTCAATGCCAAGCAAAGTGAAAGGTGATGCTGAGCAATGCAAAGATGATGTCGAGCGCCAGTGAAATGCTGAGGGAGACAGAGAAAGCTGAGCAACAGTATTTTGTTAATTGATGAGATTTGAGATCTATGGCCGACATAATTGATTTTATTGGGATATGCATTGTTAATTAAGATTGGTCCACACTCATTTAATGCACAAGAAACCGTTATTAGCGCATGGATTCAATGTTTAATTAATGACTATATTGGAGAAGTAAATTAAATATAATGATGGAAAGATCCGTTGGATATGACCTAACCTAAGATCTACAATCTTGATTAAGCGGCAAAAGATTTATCTAACCTAGATGAAGAGGTATAATATAACCTACTATGGTTATTGTTATTGTATCCAAGTGTAAGGTGAAGTTGAATGCAAAGTGTTGCATGGTTAATTGACTAATTGGTAAAAACCTAGCAGAGAAGGCTGAGCAGAGAAGCGGAGTGACTGCTTGATGGATTTCCAAGCAGATCTGAAGTTTGAGATGAAAATGGAGGACACTTAGTGAATTAGCATTAGAGCTGAAGTTGGATCTGGATTTGCAAAGTAAGTTGTATGTATCAGATCACACCTGTTGATTACTTTCTAACCATTGTATCAGTTCAAATCCTTTAACCAGGTTGACATAACAGTCATTGTATAAATCCTTTGAACAAGGTTACATTCAGATTGGAATGTTCTAAGTCCTCTAACAAGGCCACTTCTGACAGAGTGTTTAAATCCTTTAACCAGGTCACATTTGACAGTGTGTTTTGTAACCTTTAGCAGGGTTGGCTCCTAACAGGGCATCACTTCATAAGAGTGAAATTTTGGTAGCATGTTACTAGTGGTTTTTCCCATATTGGGTTTCCACGTTAAATCATGGTGTCAAAATGTGTGAATGTTATTGTTGTGTTTTACTATTAAGTTTATGGAAGCTTATTTCATTAGTATAATAAACTGCACACTTTTGTTGTTTATTGCTGCTGAGCAGATTTGAGTTGTTCAAGTTGGTTTAAAGTTTTATATGGGCACATCTAGACCTGAGGATAACTGATTCACACCCCTCTCAGTTATTTTGAATTCATTCTAACAATTGGTATTAGAGCACTTGTTCTCTTGAAAAAGTTTGAAGGTACTTGGAGATAAAGATCAAGATGTATAAAAGGGATGGACCGAAGATTAACAAGGAAAACTTTCCTGCATGGAAAAGTTTGATGAAACTTCACTTGGTTGGTATTGGTGATTCTTCTAAACAACATATTGAAACATAATAAGTAGCCCCTACTGGAGTTCTAAATGCTGCACAATTAAGAGAAAAGCATGAACATAATCAAGCAATGTTGGAACTTGCATCATCTCTGAACTATCATGAATTTGAGGACATCAAGGATTGTACAAGCGCAAAGTAGATGTGGGATGCCATTGCAACCATTTATGGAGGTGATATGAATGTACTAAGATCCAAATTTGAAATCTAGAGAGGTAAGTTTGATGATTTAAAAATGCAAGAAGGAGAAAATACAGTGCAATATTATGATAGGATAAAGGAAGTTATAAATGCTATTAGAGGAGCTAAGGGAACCATTGATGATGAAACTATCATGAGCAAGGTACTGAGAAAACTTCTTCTTATTTATGCTATTAGAGTATCTATAATTCAAGAACTGAGATGTACTCCTAACAACAATTTGACTCTAGAAAGTTTGGTAGGCAGACTTACTGCATTTGAGATGTGAAATTTTGATAACTATACTCCACAAGCTGTTGAATTTGCATTCAAGTCACAGATGGTCATCAAAAAATCAAGGAAAGGAAAGAAATGTGTGGACAGTGACAGTGACACCTCAGATGATGATCTAGAAGAGATTGAGGTACTTATGGCAAGGAGACTAGCTAGAGGAAAAGAAAAATTCAGAGGTAAACTTCCTATTATTTGCTTTTCTTATAACAAAGTTAGTCATATTGCTGCTAGATGTCCTGAAAAGAATGAGAAAGATGAAAGAAGAGACAACAAGTACAAAGAGAGAAAGGATGACCAAGATTATAGAAAGTACAAGGATTACAAAGACAAAGGTAAGAAATCTTGTTATATAGCTGAAGAAGCTTCTGACAGTGAATCTGATAAATCTGATGAAAATGATATAGAAGTTGTGTATGTTGCAATGAAAGATGATTCTGATGATGATGAGAAAACTGCACTAATTTCTTATATGAGTAGAGGTGATCGTTGGATTATTGACAGTAGTTGTTCACATCACATGACTGGTGATAAGCACAAATTTAAAACCTTAGATCAATGCAAAGGTGGGTATGTTAATTTTGGTAATGATACACCTTGTAGAGTTAAAGGGAAAGGATCAATTCAACTGACTAACAAGATTAGATGTGATGATGTGTATTGGGTTGATGATCTTAAGTATAACTTGTTGAGTGTTTCATAGCTGAACACTTCTGGTTACAGAGTTGAATTCCATCACAGAAAAGCAAAGATATATGATGCCAATGGAGAATTAGTTGGAGGTGGCGAGAAAACAAAAGTTAACTTATTCTATCTGGATTTAGCTGAAGAAACATGCTTGTTTGCACAATATAATGATGTTTGGTTATGGCATAAAAGGCTATGTCATGTCAACTTTGATAACTTGATAAGCATAAGTAAATTGAAAAAGGTTAGAGGGTTGCCTAAGTTAAAGAAACCTGAGAATGCAATGTGTAAGCAATGTCAATTGGGCAAAATGACTAAATCTAGTTTTACGAGCAAAACTCATACATCTGATAATATTTTGGAATTGGTTCATATTGAACTTTGTGGACCTATTGGTGAGAAAAGTTACTGTGGAGACAAATATTTTATTATATTTATAGATGACTACTCTAGGATGATGACTTTTATGTTTCTCAAAGAAAAATCTAATGAAATGTTTGAGATCTGACGGAGGAGGTGAGTTCATTTCTAATGATTTTAACAGGTTCTACAATGACCGAGGGATAAAAAGATAGATGTCCTCACCTAGGACACCACCACAGAATGGTATAGCTGAAAGAAGAAATCAATCTATCATGGATTGTGCTAGAACATTAATGATGGAGAAAAATGTTGCACATAAATATTGGAGAGAAGCTATAAGTACAATTGTTTATACCTTGAACAAAGTACAAGTCAAGAAAGGTACAAATACTACACCTTATGAGCTATGGTATGGATATGCACCTACTGTAAGTTATTTTAAAGTCTTTGGGAGTAGATATTTTATACTGAAGGATAACAAAAATGGTAAACTTGATGCTAAAGGAGAAGAAGGCATATTTCTTGGATATTCTACTAAGAGTAAGGCATACAAATGTTTGAATTCTAACACTAACAAAATTATGGAAAGTTTAAATGTTAGAATTGATGAATATGCAGAAAGGAATGAAGCTGAAAGCATGATTGAGCCTGAAAGTTATAGATCATTCACTTATCTTGAAGAGGAGGATTCTAACGAAACTGAAAATGAAGTTGCCGAGCAACAGTCTGCACCTGCCGAGACACAGAATGAAATCGCCAGGCAACAAGAGGTGACTGCCAAGTTATCTGATGGAGACATCGAGTCATAGTTTCACCTTGAACTAAACATGAATGATCAAACTGAAGCTGAGAAAGATCCTACTTTGGCAAAATACGTAAGAAGGCACCATAAACCTGATCAATCCATAGGAGCAAAGGATTCTGCAGTTATGACAAGAGGCAAATTAAGAGAAGACACATGTTTGCTATGTGATTTTGATCCTAAGACAGTAAAAGATGCTTTTGACAATGAAGACTGGATTCAAGCCATGAATGAAGAGATAGAACAGATTGAAAAGAACAAGACATGGACACTAGTACCGATACCTGACAACAAAAATGTAATTGGTACAAAGTGGGTATTCAGAAACAAGCTGAATGAACATGGAGAGGTAATAAGGAATAAAGAAAGACTGGTATGCAAAGGTTATGCAAAAGAGGAAGGAATTGACTATGGAGAGACATTCGCCCCAGTTGCAAGATTGGAGGGTGTAAGAACTCTACTTGTATATGTAGCCTACAAAGGATTTAAAGTCTATCAAATGGATGTGAAGTCAACATTTCTAAATTGGATATTAGAAGAGGAAGTACATATTGAACAAGATGATGGATTTGTTGACCCAAGCAAGAGGAACATGGTTTGTAGACTACACAAGGCATTATATGGACTAAAACAAGCACCCAGAGCATGGTATGAAAGATTGCACAATTATCTGACAAAGATTGGATTTGCAAGAACAAATGACAACAACAATCTGTATTTGAAAATAAAGCAAGGTAAAGGAATTTTATTAGCTGAAATTTTTGTTGATGACATCATATTCAGTGGACAAGATATGATATATAAAGCATTTTCAAAAGAGATGCAAACTGAATTTGAAATGTCTATGTTTGGTGAGATAAAATACTTTGTTGGTTTACAAATACATCAAATGAAGAATGGTATCTATATTACTCAATCAAAATATGTCACGGAGATACTGAAAACTTTTGGTATGGAAGATTCAAAACCAGTGAGTACACCCATAGCTACTGGATAGAAGTTGACAAAGAATGATGATACAAAAGAAGTAAATCAAACACTGTACAAATCAATGATTGGTAAGTTGCAATATGTTGTACATAGTAGACCTGATATTGCATTAGCAGTTGGAATTGTTGCTAGATTTTCTGCTAATCCAAAAGAGACACATATAATGGTAGTGAAGAGAATTCTGGGATATTTGAAAGGTACAGAAGACTATGACTTGTATTACAAAAGGAACGACAAGTTTGAACTTAGAGTCTATACTGATTCTGACTGGGCTGGTAATGTTGATGATAAAAAAAGCACCATAGGAGGGGCATTTCTTTTGGGGAAAAGATTAGTTTCTTGGACAAGCAAGAAACAGAATTGCACCTCACAATCTACAGCTGAAGCCGAGTATGTGGCAGCAACAGTTAATTGTTCAAACATTGTGTGGTTGAAGATACTACTAAAAGGTATGAAGGAGGAGATCACATAACCAGTTGTCATATAATGTGATAACACAAGTGCCATTAATATTTCTAAAAATCCTGTAATGCACTCTAAGACAAAACATATAGCTATCAAGTATCATTACTTGAGGGAGCTCGTTCAGAAGAAGGAAGTGAGACTGGAATATGTGAATACTAAGGAACAGTTGGCAGACATATTTACAAAAGCATTGCCCAAGGATACTCATGAGTATCTAAGAGGTAAATTGGGGGTAATTCCCCTAGCAGAGGCTAACTAGTTCTAAACGGTACTGTTGCATCAAATGTTTTAATTAGAACACTTGACACATTGATGCACAATAAGTCACATTTTTAGGATGCTGCCTAAAAACTGTGAAGTGGAAGACAAACATAGAAAAGAAGATCAGTCATAAACAAAGATGATAGGAACAACATGATACAAAGATTAGAACAAAAGAATTTGCATAATGAAGATGTCAACATCTCTGGCATTGTTGTCAAAGAGGGAGATTATTGCTAAAAACAGATATAAGGGAGTTGCACAGTAACATAAAACATTTCAGTGTGATTATAGACACAGAGGAAGTCATAATGAAGCTAAAGACATTAATAAAGATTTTTTCATATCAAGGAACACAGACACTTTTTGGATTGTATGGTAACTTTGGTTGGAAATTATTGTTTTACAGTTTAGTGTTGCCATCAATGCCAAAGAGGGAGATTGTTGGAAAGATTGCTACAATGTAGACAATTGGTATTTTGTCATTGATGTCAAACCTTAACTGGTGAGACTATTGTTGTATGTTTGAGTACCATGTCCATTGATTGATGAAGATTTGAAAGAATGGGATAACAAGAAGACCAAGGAAATGGTTGAGTTATGAGTATATACCAGGGTACTTGATCATTTGGCACTTTGGCAAAGTGATACGTTGTTTATCTATCACTGACAGTTCACTAGAAGGTCGATGCCGAGCAAAGAAAACTCGATGCTGAGCAAAGTGAAAGGTGATGCCGAGCAATGCAAAGATGATGCTAAGCGCCAATGAAATGCCGAGGGAGACAGAGAAAGCCGAGCAACAATATTTTATTAATTGATGAGATTTGAGATCTATGGCCGACATAGTTGATTTTATTGGGAGATGCATTGTTAATTAAGATTGGTCCACACTCATTTAATGCACAGGAAACCGTTATTAGCGCATGGATTCAATGTTTAATTAATGACTATATTGGAGAAGTAAATTAAATATAATGATGGAAAGATCCGTTGGATCTGACCTAACCTAAGATCTACGATCTTGATTAAGCGACAAAAGATTTATCTGACCTAGATGAAGAGGTATAATATAACCTACTATGGTTATTGTTATTGTATCCAAGTGTAAGGTGAATTTGAATGCAAAGTATTGCATGGTTAATTGACTGATTGGTAAAAACCTAGCAGAGAAGGCTGAGCAGAGAAGCAGAGTGATTGCTTGATGTTTTTCCAAGCAGATCTGAAGTTTGAGATGAAAATGGAGGCCACTCAATGAATTAGCATTAGAGCTGAAATTGGATCTGGATTTGCAAAGTAAGTTGTATGTATCAGATCACACCCGCTGATTACTTTCTAACCATTGTATCAGTTCAAATTCTTTAACTAGGTTGACCTAACAGTCATTGTATAAATTCTTTGAACAAGGTGACATTCAGATTGGAATGTTCTAAGTCCTCTAACAAGGCCACTTCTGACAGGGTGTTTAAATCCTTTAACCATGTCACATTTGACAGTGTGTTTTTTAACCTTTAACAGGTTTGGCTCCTAACAGGGCATCACTTTAGAAGAGTGAATTTTTGGTAGCATGTTACTGGTGGTTTTTCCCATATTGGGTCTCCACGTTAAATCATAGTGTTAAAATGTGTGAATGTTATTGTTGTGTTTTACTGTTAAGTTTCTGGAAGCTTATTTCATTAGTATAGTAAACTGCACACTTTTGTTGTTTATTGCTGCTGAGCAGATCTGAGTTGTTCAAGTTGGTTTAAAGTTTTATATGGGCACATCTGGACCTGAGGATAACTGATTCACCCCCCCTCTCAGTTATTCTGAATTCATTCTAACAACCATATCAAGTTGACATCAATTACAATACAATAGATTAACTGATTTAAAGTCTTGCATTCACTTTTGCATCTTGGTGATCATCAACTTATCATCTTCAAACATTCAATCAGTTATAGTTCATCAATTATATCCTTCTTGGTGATAGTTTGTGAGAACATTTCTACTATTGCAATATCCTTATACATTTAAAGGCAAACTTCATTGGCATTGATAAAGGGACAGTCCCTAGGTCTCGTAGAACCTAAAGTGCATAGAAGAACAATTTTATTATCTCATGTTTGGTCTCCACTGATCTAAAATATGTGTATTAGAAAATGACTATTCTATAGAGACAATTAGACACTCACTTGGAAACAACAATAGTTCTTAATTTTCACTATAGTTTCTTGATTAAAATAATAAATATACAAGCCTCTAGACTATCCTAGTATAGTCAAGATAATATAATATAATCTCTTGAGTAATTTGTATTTTCTATTAAAAAGATGAGTATATTTTTATTCTACTTGAATTTGTGTATCAAAACACACACACAACACATGATATTCTATTTTTAGAAGAATATAAGAGACCATACATTTTAAAAAAATGTTTCAAAATATAACATTTTTTAAAAGATTAAATAGTGAAAAGTAATGAAGAAATAAAACCATGATACATTAATCTTGAAGTGAGAAGTCTTGACTACCTTAATGCTATGTTGAAATGCACGATTATAAATGCCCCTTTAATACGAACTATTTTATTATATGTATAAAAGAACTATAAGAACCTTTGCACATGTAAGTAAATTTATGAAAAACAATTTTGTCTAAGAGCCATTTTAAGTTCATTATGCGCACTACTCGAGTATAAATAAAAAATAAAAAAATCCATGCGTACACCGAACTATTAAATATGGGAAGATATTTATTTAGTTGAATAATTTGTTAAAAAGTTGTTTACGTTTTGTGACAAAATCATATAATGACGTCTAAGTTGCTATTCTTTGGACTATGAGATGTTGATCTTCTATTTTTAGGTACATGTGGTTTTCCAAGGTGACGATCTTGCTCTCTAATGATGGGTATTAATCTAAGCATTTTTTTATTCTCGTTACCTAACTTTGTAATATTATCTAGTCATTCTCTTCGAAATAGACTTATATCACTATTTAGGAAGTATATTATATGCATAGTTTTTTTATTGATCAAAGTTTAAATATAAGAAATAATACAATAAGGAAAAATAACATTCAGCATATTCAGTGCGTTGTATATGCATAGTTTTATATAACAATTATCTATGGGTATTTTTAAAGTATGAAATATAATTAGAGTTTTGATAGTGTTCAAATAATATAAATTAAATAGGTTAAAATATTATCTAAATTTGGTATGGATAATAAATTTTAAATTTATATGTTATGTCATGTTTTTTTTGAAAGGATTATCAAATATATCATAAATTATTAGATGTATGTTTTGATTGAAATTTATTATATGATATAATCTTATCTTTACATAATAGTTTATATGATCTAGAAAGTTGATATATTGAAATGAAGTCTTCAATAATGTGCTTGAAATTTGATAAAAACAAATTATTATTTTAAAATTGTGATATTTGTTGAGGTTTAATCTATATTATCTTATACAACAATCAAATTTTAATAGTTACATAATTTGGAATGCTCTATAAGGATACACTAAGTTAAGAGAGGATCAATACTACTAAGAATGAATGACGGAGATGTCCTTATACATTATCTTAAACATTATCTCATAATGATTTACACTAAATTAGATGCATTGAAAAGGAACTTCAATAACATATATATTGAGAAAACTTGAATAGCATTGGAAATTGAAAATAAAGAATGAATAGTATACATTTTATAAGAAACACTCTATATTACAAAGCTCTTCAAAGTAAAGAAAAAAAGTATAAGAAAAGGGAAAAGATTACAACAAGGGTGCACTCACTCATTGAGGAACTTGGATGTAAGTATGGTAAAGCATGCTCCTGAAAATATTTGTTATTACCTTTTAACAATTTTCTCTATATTATAAGTAAATTTCTCTCGTCTATTAGCACTAGGATAAAAGAACATTCCCACAACTTCAAACACCACATTTTCCTAAAAAAAAACCAAGTCATTGCTAAAGGAGGCAACTACTTTAAGCACAAATTCTAAGAGGCCATCACCATCAATTAAAACCACATGTCCAATCTTAATCGAGGCGAAGGGTGGCACATAACCATTGCTTGGCAATCCTTGTTAAACTCCCTCATCCCTAACCCTCCTACACGGTGCTCTCTTGTCCTCCTCTTCTCCCTCTTCTTATCACTAGCCCTTTCTCCTTACTTTCAGAGTCTCCCTCTTCTTTCACAAGGCTGGGTCGGTTTCTGACCCCAACAACTATAGGACCATCATGATTGGGCACACCTTCGCCAAATTATACGCAACGACACTAAATACTATTCTTAATAGGGAGTTGGACAGGAGAGATTGCAGGGCTAGAGATCAAGTCGGCTTCTGGGCAGATTACCAGACCATGGACCACATCCTGACTTTGCGGGCGATTATTGAAGAGGCTCGCCATCATTTTGTGAAAGTCTATTGTTGCTTCATTGACTTTCGTAAGGCGTTCAATACCGTGCGTTCGATACCGTCCCTCGGGTGGCCCTCTTCCAGAGACTTAGAGATATCAGGATTTCTGAGACTCTTTTGACAACTATTATGAGACTTTATGAGAGTGTTGAGGGAAGATTTAGGACTCCTGAGGGTTTCTCTGACCCTATCCAGAGCACTATTGGAGTGAAACAGGGGTGCCACCTTTCCCCCACCTTGTTCGACATCTACATTGACGAGCTCGATGCTTTTCTCAGAGATTCCTCACTTCTGAGTGATGGTTGCTACCTACACCAGGTTCTTATCTCCATTCTCCTCTTCGGTGACGATGTGATTCTCCTTGGCTCCTCACCAAAAAGTCTCCAGAGACTTCTTAATAGCTTGGCCTCTTTTTGTGATTTGAGACAGCTGGTGGTGAATCTCGATAAGACACGGGTGATAATCTTTAACTGCCTGAAGACCTCACATCTTCATTTCTACTAGTAGGGACTGGAGATTGAGATTACTTCTTCATACACCTACCTTGGGGTCAAGTTCTCCGGCCCTTGCTTCAGCTTGAGACCCGCCATTCTACCCATGATCAGTAAAGGAATGGGTTCCCTTTCCAGGTTAGAGAGACAGTGTTTCAGACATCATTTTTAGGACACCACATCCAAGTTGTCCCTCTTGGATTCCTTGGTTAGAGCTATGATACTTTATGGCTCTATTGTTTGGGGGTCGTCCCTTCTAGATTATGATTAGGCCTCTATTGAGCATGTTCAGACTATCTTCCTCCAGCGTATCATCAGATGTCATTGGTCTACCTCTCATAGCATCATTCTGGCTGAGTTTGAGGCTCATCCCTTTAGATTGGGGGCCATATTTGATCTGGTTTGGTTTATTCACCGCCTCCATTGTTTTGTGGACTCAAATGACGGTCGCAACAGATACTCCTACCTGGCCTATTGCTCTTCATTGGCTCTTTCCAAGTCAGACCCCTCTCCCAGAGCCCGTTGTTGGTATGCCTAGGCCTCATCCCTTTTAGGTTCCATCAGGATTGACATTGATCACCTCCCCCTATCAGTTCTCGCTTAACGCTCTGGCTCACCTCCTCCCTTCCAGACAAGAGTTGAACAAATATGTCAGACTTGACATATATAGGTAGTATATCACCATGACCTGGATCAAACCATGTGGGGGTCTACATCCGAGGATGGCTTTTTATGCTAAGCACTTTCTAGACATTCAGGATGGGATTATTGTTCATCCTAGATACTTATCTCAGTGTTGGTGCCACGCCCTTCACATCATGCTGGGATCTTTCAGGGTTGGATCTCACCGCCTTTGGGCCTAGACAGACCATCACATTGACAAAGATGATTGGATTTGCAGGTTATGCACCCTGGCCGAGATTGATACTGAGACACACTTCATCTTCTGTTGTCCTACTTACTATGAGATCAGAGAGAGATTCTATTGCTTATTCAAAGGGTGCAGTTCCTTGACTGCTTTCTTCAGCTACACCAATCAGAGATGCCTGTCACTTTATCTTTGCGAGACTGTACAAATCCGCGAGCATACTCTACAACTTCTTTTACCCTAGAGATAGATATCCAATTATCTCATTATGACCTTCTTCTCGCCCTCATCTCCTTTATGAGGGGTGAAGCGGCCTCACATTGCCTCCATCACCGGTCACTCTAGATCTGTGAGACCTCGCAACACCTTTACTCGTCAGCAACACATCTCTAGAAGCTCACAACGACGACCCAGGGTTCCTGCTCATCTAGATCATTATCCTTCAGTGTTGGATTTATTTCTACCTAAAAATGATCCTTAGTCCTTCTCTTGTGTCTATTCTTCTTGCTTACTGTTTCTTGTTCTCTTCTTTCTTTTTTCGCTCTTGGTTGCTTTCCCGACCACTGTTTGGTGGTATGTTGGTTCGTTGTTCCTTTTGCTATACATTTCCAGTCCCTTAGACCCTTGTTGGTCTCTTATTGGACATTAATAAATTTATCTTATCTTATCTTATCTTATCTTAGCTTATCTTATCTTATCTTATCTTATCTTGTCTTATCTCCTATTTGCAGTTCAATTGGATCTCCTTCCTTTGTTTTGTTTCCCTTTTATCCTCTATTTTTTTGTTCCTTGTTCTCCCCCTCGATTTTTCTTTCCCCTTATCCTTTCTTGATCCCTTCTTATTTCTTTAATACTTCGGTCCTTTTCTCTTTTTCTCTATTTCATTATATTTTTATTTATTTTTGTTCTTGTTTTCTTTAGGGCCTTTTATATTCTTTAATTGTACTTTTTTTTCTTTTTCTTTTGTAATGTTTGTAACTTTACTCTTTAGTTCTTTTTGTCTTTTCTGTTATGTTTCTTGTTATTTAATTTTTTGCTATAGTTTTGATCCTTTAAATTTTTATTATTTTACTTAATTAATTATTTTATTTTTTCGTTTCTAATTTTTAATCTTATTTTTGTTTGTTTTACTCTTATTTTAATATCACTTTTAATATTCTAATTTTGTATTTTATACTTTGCTTTTATATTATTATTTTTATCATCATGTTAGTTCTTTATGTTTTTTGTTATCTTTGTTATAACTTTTTATTTTATTATTCACTTTGTTACTCTATTTGTATTTTCTTTTGTATCTTTATTAGTTCTTATTTTTGGTTGTTTCATCTTTGACTATTTAATTCTTTAATTATAAGGTAATTTTTTTAAAAATAATTTTCTTATTTTTATATTATTTTTTTATTTTCATTATCTTAGTTGTTATTTATGTTAGTTATTTTATTTATTCTTATCTCTTTATTTTTATAGTTTCATCTAGATTTAAGTTCTCTTATTTTTGTTGGCATGAGATTGATGATATGGAGTGATGAACTATAACTGATTGAATGTTTGAAGATGATAAGTTGATGATCACCGAGCTACAGAAAGCAAATGCAAGACATTAAATTAGTTAATGTATTGTATTGTCATTGTTGTCAACTTGATATAATCTGATTGGTCATATACATAATGGCATAGACTTCAAGAAATCAAAGAGATAAAGTTTATGTTATCGGTAAACATATAAAGCCACTGTACACTGAGTGACAATAAACACCGACGAACAGTGCACACCAATGGATAGAGAACCCCGAGCAGTTCACAGTGTATACCGAGCACCACAACACCGAGCATAACTGAAGTGAACCCCGAGAAGAACTGAAGGTAATGCCCGAGGAAAACTGGAGTCAATAATCGAGCAAACTAAGAGTTGATCACCGATCAGAACTGGAGTTAGGAAATGAAAAAACACTTAGCTTGCATGAGCTATAATTAGAGTTAACAGATTGAGTACTTTGTTTTTGTCGACCAAGAAAGCTATCTACGTCAAGAACAAGAAAGACAAGGAATGTAAACGGTGAAATCATGTCTATATAAAGAGACAAGTAATTCTTTATCAAAAAGAGGGATGCTGAGTATAATTCTGGTGAAGATAGAAGTCTTCATGCAAATCTGATCATACAGGTTGAAGAACAGAGCCAAGAATTCTGTAGACACCGAGCAACAGAGAAGCATCAACATTCATCGAGCAGAAAAAACAAGGAGGGGAGTAAAGGAACATAAGAGCATATTGATCAGAAAGGTATTATGAACTTACAATAGATCTGAAAATCTGCAAGATTAAGTTGTATTAATGAATACATCATTTACTATTTCAGTTTAACCATCGATTCAAAAAATCTCTTAACCGAGTGGGATTTAACAGTCCTTAATGTATTGAGATACTCAAGAGTATCAAATTTTTTTTCTCGTTGACAGCATAGTGAATGCCCAAGGTCAAAAGACTAACCAATGGTTTTAAATCCTCTAACAAGGTCACACTTAACAGTGTGTTTATAACCTTTAACAAGGTTGGCTCTTCACCGAGCTCACTTTAAAAGAGTGAAAATTTTGGGTTACCGGTCCCAAGTGTTTTTTTCCCTTAACAGGGTTTCCACATTAAAAATCCATGTGTCAAATGTGTATATGGTTCATTTCTTTGATGTTTTTCTTTACACATTACTAAAACAAGATTGGTTGGTAAACACTAAGTTTATTTGCTGATATTCGGTAAAGGCTAGGAAAAGATAAAATTTTATTTGGTAAAGCTTAGGAAAAGGATAAATAGTATATTCACCAAGAAAGATATATATGTTACATTCACACAAGGAATACATCTTGTAGGACTAAAGATAACTAGAGGTTTTATATATGTGATATAAGTTTTGGTTGGATTATTTGATTAATTTTTGAGGTCACTGATTCACCCCCCCCAGTTATTTTAACAATTGGTATCATATCTTGTGTGGTTGGAAGAGAGTTTTAAGACTCAAGCTAAAGATCACAAGATGAGAAAAAGGGATGTGCCTAAGTTGAACAAGGACAACTTTGCATCATGGAAAAGCATGATAAGACTCCACCTATTAGGTATTGGAAATGATGTCACATAGTACTTGAATACTGAATTTGTTTTACCTAATGGACCTCCGACAGTTGATCAATTGAGAGAGAAACATGAACACAATTCTATGATGATAGAACTTGCTTCCTTATTCTCCGATGTTGAATTTGAAGATGTCAAATCATGCACCACTGCAAAGCTAATATGGGACAAATTCAAGCTAGTACATGGAGGAGATAAAAATGTGTTGAGGGCTAAGGATGAAAGCCTAAGAGGAAAGTTTGATGACCTAAGAATGAAAGAAGGAGAAAAAATCACTCAGTACAGTAGCAGACTCAAGGAAGTTGTCAATGCTATCCCAGGAGTAGGAGGTGTACTTGAAGAAGAAACAATGGTAAGTAAAATTCTGAGAACCTTACTGCCTGTTTATGCTATTAGAGTATCTGCAATTCAAGAAATGAGAGCAGTAGAAAATAACAATATTACTATAGATAGTTTGATTGATAGACTTATTTCATTTGAGATGAATAAATCTGACAACACTGTCTTACTAACTATTGAGTCTGCATTCAAATCTTCTTTGAAAATAAGTAAATCAAGTCATAAACACACTATGAGAAATGATAGTGAAAGTGATGGTGATGAACCAGAACTTGATGAAATTGAAGCCCTAATGGCTAGAATATTGCAAAGAGGAAAAGGTAGATACAAAGGTAAATTATCATTGGTCTATTTTAATTGCAAAGAAATTGGACAGTTTGCTACTAGATGCCCTAACAAGAGAAAAGATGAAAGAAACAATGACAAATCTTATGAAAAGAAGTTTGATAGAGGTGATGACCTAGATTACTGAAGCAACCGACAATCTGACAGAAGAGACAGCTGAGACTACAAGGACAAAGGAAAGAAGGCTTGATACCTGGCTGAGAAAAAAGCTGAAAATACTGACACCGAATCTGATGAAGATATTGAGGTAGTATTTGTTGCTATGAAGGATGATTCAGACGAAGAAGAAAGGTATGTTGAGGTTGCACTCATATTTCAGGTTCGTAAAAATGATGTCTAGATTATTGATAGTGGCTGTACTCACCACATGACTGGAGATAAGGAAAAGTTTGAAAATTTTGAATATTATAATGGTGGATCAGTTAGGATGGGTAATGACTCCCCTTGTCCGGTTGAAGGTAAAGGAACCATCATGTTGAATAATCTGATTAGATGTAAAAATGCATATTGGGTGAAAGGACTTAACTATAATCTATTGAGTGTTTCACAGCTGAATAACACAGGTCACTGAGTTGCATTTGAGAACTAAAAGGCAAAGATCTATAATGAAACAGGAAGGTTGATCGGTACTGGTGAACAAACAAAAGGTAACCTATTCTATCTTGATGATATTAAGACCACTTGTTTATTGGATAAAAATGAAGACATTTGGTTGTGGCATAAAAGATTATGTCATGTGAATTTTTACAACATGGTTAGGATAAGAAATAAAAGAAAAGTAAGAGGCTTACCGAGCATGTCAAAACCTGACCATGTCATGTGTAAGAATTGTCAAAAAGGTAAAATGAAAAATTTTAGTTTCAAGAGAAAAATCTACACATCTAATGCTATTCTAGAGCTAGTCCATACTGACCTATGTGGACCAATGAGAAAAAAGAGCTATTATGGTGATAGATACTTGATTTTATTTGTTGATGATTATTCTAGAATGATGACTATTATGTTCTTAAAAGAGAAATCAGAAGCATTTAAGATGTTCAAATGGTATAAAGCTATAGTTGAAAAAAAAAAGTGGAAAGGAACTAAAATGTCTAAGATCAGATAGAGGAGGAGAATTTAATTCTGATGAATTCACTAACTTTTGTAATGAGCACGGAATTACAAGACAAGTTTGTGTACCGAGAACACCATAAAAAAATGGGATCGTTGAAAGAAGGAATAGATCAATTGTTGATTGTGCCAGAACACTGATGATTGAAAAAGGAATCACACAAACATTCTAGAGAGAATCTGTAAGTACTGCTATCTACACATTAAACCAAGTTCAATTGAAGAAAGACACCAATAAGACACCTTATGAGCTATGGTATGGATACACACCAAATGTAAGTTACTTTAGAATTTTTGGAAGTCAATGTTATATATTGAAAGATGATAGAAATGGAAATCTTGACTCCAAAAGTGATGAAGGAATATTTCTAGGTTATTCTACCAAAAGAAAGGCTTATAAATGTCTTAAAAAATCCTCTAACAAAATCATTGAAAGTGCAAATATCAAAGTGGATGAATTTGCTGAGAGAAATGACGAGGAAAGCAGAAAGGAACTAGAAGATTACAATAGATTTGTCTACGGTGAAGAACTTGACACTCTGGCCGAGCAACAGTGTATCGCTACTAAGCGACAAAACAATGCAACTGAGCATCCGGTTGCACACACCAAAAATCTGGAAATTGCTCACAATGATGAACCGAGCGATGAAGTTCAAAATGAAGGTCAACATGATAATCAAAATGATGAACAAATATCTGAACTGGTACTTTCCAAGTATGTCAGAAGACACCATCCATAGGACCAGATCGTAGGAGATAAAAGAGCTTGAATGAGAACAAGAAGTAAGTCACTGAACACTAGATGTTTGATTTGTGTTTTTGAGCCTAAATTTGTTAATACTGCACTTGAGAATCAAGAATGGGTTAGTGCAACGAATGAAGAAATTGAGCAGATTGAAAAGAACAGAACATGGAAATTAGTACCTAGACCGAGTGACAAAAATGTCATTGGTACCAAATAGATATTCAGAAACAAACTGAATGAGAATGGAGAAGTCACAAGAAACAAAGCAAGACTAGTATGAAAAGGGTATGCACAAGAAGAAGGTATTGACTACGGAGAAACCTTTGCACCCTTTTCTAGGCTAGAAGGAGTAAGAATTCTACTTGCTTATGATGCTTTCAAAGGATTCAAAGTATACCAAATGGATGTAAAATCTTCATTCCTAAATGGAATACTAGAAGAAGTATACATTAACAACCAAAAGGGTTTGTCAATCCTAACAAGAGAAACATGGTTTGTAGACTACACAAAGCCTTTTATGGATTGAAACAAGCACCGAGAGCATGGTATGAAAGACTTCACTCTTATCTCATAAGTATTAGATTTGTAAGAACAAGTGATAACAGTAATTTGTATTTAAAAGAAGATACTAATGATAACATTCTGATTGCTGAGATATTTGTTGATGATATCATATTTAGAGGTAATGATATGTTATGCAAATCATTTGCTGATGAAATAAGAAAAGAGTTTGAGATTTCAATGTTTGGGGAGATCAAATTTTTTCTTGGTCTACAAATTCTACAACAGGATGCAGGTATCTACATCACACAATCCAAATACATTAAGGAAGTTTTGAATATATTAATAATGGAGGACTCCAAACCAGTTGGAACACCTATGGAAAGTAGATGCAAATTGACAAAGGAAGACAAGTTAACTGAGGTAAATCAAAACTTATATAGATCTATGATTAACAAAACCATGTATGTTGTACATACTAGACTAGACATGGCACATGCAGTTGGAATAGTTGTAAGATTCTCTACTAATCCCAAGGAATCACACATGACTATTGTTAAAAGAATTCTGAGATATATAAAGAACAACGAAGACTATGGTCTATGGTATAATAAAGAAGGAAAATTTGAGCTACAAGTCTATACAGATGCTGATAGGACTGGAAACATAGATGAAAAAAAGAGCACAAAAAGAGGAGCATTCTTTATGGGTGACATACTTGTCACATGGATAAGTAAAAAGAAAGGATGCATATCACAATCAACTGTAGAAGCAGAATATGTGGCTTCTGCTGCAAATTTCTCTAACATTACACGGATCAAGCAATTGCTAAAAGGTAGGAATATGGAAACCCTTGATCCAGTAATTATCTGTTGTGATAATACAAGTGCTATCAACATTTCAAAGAAGCCTATGATGCATGCTAATACAAATCACAATGCTATCAAGTATCATTACTTGAGGGAACAAGTACAAGAAAAAGAGGTGATACTGGAATATGTTCAATCCAAAGAAAAATTGGTAGTCATATTCACAAAACCATTGCCAAAATATACATTTGAGTACCTGAGGAAAAGACTAGGGGTTCAACCCTTGTCTACTGGTCACTAAGCTGACTTGGAGGCTACATCAGCCTATATATTATCATAAGATCAATCAAGTTGATGCAAGAAGAGATATGGACTGCAATGACATATCAGTACAAGAAGGTACTTATTAGAACCGAACACTAGAGAAATTGTTGGCTACTACAGAGCTGTATTGCTGATGGACATGAGAGAGATATATTTTTGTTTGGCATTGTTGTCAAAGGGAGAGATGTACTTAATGAATATGGAGAGATGTACTCAATGAATATATTCATATGAAATATCTATCTTGATCATCCAAAGGGAGAGAAGAGAAATATCCATCAGGGAGAGGAACAGTAAAAGGGAGAGAAAGATTCAAAGAAACAACCATCCATCTAAGGGAGAGAATTGAGAAAAAGTTAACACTTCATATCTATCAAGAAAAGGGAGAAGAGATTCTACAACCAAGGGAGAGACAGAACCAGAAGTTTCCACATCTATCCAGTGAAGGGAATGAAGAATGAAGAAAAGTACTCCGCAAGAATCAAATCTAAGCTAAAAGAGCTTACTGAGAGTCAGATATTTGAATTGGGTATAGAACAATAAGTTTGGTATGATATGACATGCTTTACATTACATATTTTATATTGTTTTGATACGTATGTTGTCATCAATGCCAAAGGGAGATATTGATGAACTATAACTGATTGAATGTTTGAAGATGATAAGTTGATGATCACTGAGCTTCAAAAAGTAAATGCAAGACATTAAATCAGTTAATGTATTGTATTTTTATTAATGTCAAATTGATATAATCTAATTGGTCATATACATAATGTCATAGAATTCAAGAAATCAAAGAGATAAAGTTTATGATATCGGTAAACATATAAAGCCAGTGTACACCGAGTGACAGTAAACACCGACGGATAGAGAACCCCAAGCAGTTCACAATGTATACTGAGCACTGCAACACTGAGCATAACTGAAGTGAACCCCGAGAAGAACTGAAGGTAATTCCTGAGGATAACTGGAGTCAATAACCAAGAAAACTAAGAGTTGATCACCAATCAGAACTAGAGTTAGGGAACGAAAAAAACTTAGCTGGCAGGAGCTATAATTAGAGTTAACTGATTGATTGCTTTGTTTTCATCAACCAGTTGAACTAAAGATTTAAAGCTAGTTTTATTCACAGTTGTCAAGGAGAAATCTACAGGATAAAACTAAAGATATGCTTTAAAGATTAAAGCAATGCATGGCGAGATTTGTGGATCAAGAAAGCTATCTATGTCAAGAATAAGAAAGACAAGGAATGTAAACAGTGAAATCATGTCTACATAAAGAGACAAGTAATTCATTATAAAAAAGAGGGATGCTGAGTATAACTCTAGTGAAGATAGATGTCTTCATGCAAATATGATCATACAAGCTGAAGAACAGAGCCAAGAATTCTGCAGATACCAAGCAACAGAGAAGCAACAACATTCACCGAGAATAAAGAACAAGGAGGGGAGAAAAGGAACAGAAGAGCATATTGATCAGAAAGGTATTATGAACTTACAATAGATCTAAAAATCTGCAATATTAAGTTGTATTAATGAATACATCATTTATTGTTTTAGTTTAACCATTGATTTAGAAAATCTCTTAACCGAGTGGATTTAACAATCCTTAATGTATTGAGATACTCAAGAGTATCCAAAGGTTTTTCTTGTTGACAACATAGTGAATGCCCGAGGTCAAAAGACTAACCAATGGTTTTAAATCCTCTAATAAGGTCACACTTAACAGTGTGTTTGTAACCTTTAACAGGGTTGGCTCTTCACAGAGCTCACTTCAGAAGAGTGAAAATTTTGGTTACCGGTCCCAAGTGGTTTTTCCCTTAATAGGGTTTCCACTTTAAAAATCCATGTGTCAAATGTGTATATGGTTCATTGCTTTAATGTTTTGCTTTACACATTACTCAAACATGATTGGTCGGTAAACACTAAGTTTATTTACTGATATTTGGTAAGGCTAGGAAAAGATAAATTGCTATTTGGTAAAGCTTAAGAAAAGGATAAATAGTATATTCACCGAGAAATATATATATATGTTAGATTCACACAAGGCATACGTCTTCTAGGACTAAAGATAACTAGAGGTTTTATATGTGTGATATAAGTTTTGGTTGGATTATTGGATTAATTTTTGAGGCCACTAATTCACCCCCCTCTCAGTTATTCTAACAATGGAGGAGTGGTATGTTGTCATTGATGGAAACCATATACTATTCTAGTGATGAATGATTATGATACGGTGATACCAAAGGATAGACTATCATATTTAGCTAAGTATGGAATAACATACACAATTTACTGGCTTCAATATATGGATCGATGAAGACACATATGATTGCGTTTTGAGGTGCAAACCTAGGAGGAGATTCCGAGAGGTTATATTTACTTTTGTCTATGATCAGAGTAGTTTATATTATCATTTGACAGAGTTACAACTTTCTGAGTATCAATTTTCAGAGTCCAGTGGAGGACATAGATAGTTGGTCAGTAGACTGATCAACAATCCTATCAGATCAATGATTTGATTGGGTTGATAGTTGGTAATGATAGAGCCGAGATGTTTAATGACATCTATGATTATGTTCAAGGTTAGGAACATGTTTTGTTAACAGATCTATCCAACACTTCACACATTATCTATTTTGTTCTCGAGGCCAACAATGTGAGTATATATCTTTGATGAAGGATATATATAACATCAATTTTTTGAGATGTTTTGTATGAGCGATTGTTGGATATGATTGCTACATGCTATATGTGATTGATGGTCAGTAGAAGAGATTTGGCTATCAGTTGAGCAGATGTATATTGTACTTAATGGAACTGTATATGCATTATTGATGCTATTTCCCAGTTCACTTTTTGTGGATGAATCATTTTGTATGACAGTGAGCCTCTGAAGGTTGTATACTTATTTTGTAATATGAGTAGCGAGATCTACATTGTAATCTTGAATATAAGTGCATTCTCCTTATGTACTAAACCCCTAACAGGGTAACTTATTTATGCAGAAGTAATACTTGTGGGTTCCATCCCCACCGTAGTTTTTTCCTTAACCATTTTTCTACGCAAAAATCACGGTGTTATTATGTTGTGAATGATTTTATTATCTTTCAGTTATTTATTATTTATTACTTTTAGTTTATGGTTATGCAATCAAGTTAAAAAGTTAATAGAAGCTAGAACACTGATTCACCCCCGTCCCTTCTCAGTGTTCCTCAATCCTAAAAATTGGTATTAGATCTTTGGTCCTTGGAAGAAGTCTAACCGCTTGAGGAAGGTTGTGATGACAAATCTAACAATTTCTAGTAGTGCTCAGAAGAAACTCTTGGTCTTGCTTGATGATCTTGAAAAATCAAATGCTTATAACTTTGAGTTGGAAAAGAAGCTTAAGGATGATGGAGGTTTCATTGAGAATATAAAGAAACAATTGAACAAATCTAGAGATAAGAGGAAAGATCTTGTTGACCAATTGAAGCATAAAGATGATTCAAAGGCATTGAAATATAAATCCGATGAATGTGAATAGATCGCAAAAGATAGAGATATTTTCAAGTTGTGGTAATGAAGATGAATAAGGAGATTGAAGCTAAGAACAATCTTGAACAAACCTTGAAGGAAAAGACAAAAAGAATGTTATGGAATAAATGGTGAAGTTGGATAGCTGCAGATTAATCTTGAGGAATCTAGATACAATGAGAAAGATCTTGAAAGAGTCAATGAATTTCTTAGGAGTGAAATTGTAGTAGCTAATGAATTCAAAGAAAAGTTCAAATCTAGTTTAGCGAAGCTTGATGCACAACTTGAAAGTCAAAGACCTAAAGGAGAAACTCAAGGACTTGGATTTTAGAAAGGAGAAAGTTAAGGATCAGGAGAGAAAATCATTTCATCAGAGAATCAAACTGAAGAACCTAAGAAGGCACCTATGAGGAAATCAAATTTCAATGGCAGATTCTTTACATGTTAAAAATTTGGGCATAGAGAGAAGGATTGCAGAAGAAGACCTAATGCTACATCATTTTCTGGCTATTAAATCACTTCCTACAAGTATGGTCACAATAAGTGCAAATCAAAGGTGAATAATTCTGTGAACCAAAGGAACATAACCTGTTAAAAATGCAACAAATTTGGACATATTATGAAGCATTTTAGATTGAAGACAAATCCAGCTAATACAAGGTATAGAAATGTGACATGTTATAATTGCGACAATTTTGGTCATATTGCTAGGAATTGTAGATACAATAATGTAGGAGGTTCAATATATATGAACAATGTGCATAATGATAAAGGAAAGAAAATAATTTATTTTGAGGAAGTCCGAAAGGAAATGAGCAAGACATGGGTTAGAAAAGAGAAGATCGATGCTATAGGGAAGATCACAGTTACTTTTTATTGTGTGGAAATTTCATCAAAGAAATGATTAGGTCATTGAGCTAAGGGGGTATTTCATGAAAAATCCTAACCAGACCCCTGAATCTGAGACATCAGTGAATGCGATTGGCATATTGCATAAGTGAATTTTTGACATTCTATTTTATTCACAAGAATTGTTTTGACATTTGGATCAATCGATGATGGATTTTATATCCTTTGTTTAGAGACAAAAGGGCATAACACATTAATTTCTATCTAACATTTTGGCATGCGAATTAAAAAAAATACATTTCTTATCCTCGTGTCACACCTTGTGAGTTACATAAGTGCTTGCAGAGTAGTCTAAGGCGACTTCAAATAAGATTGAATATATTTCTCAGCGACTTCATTGAGATAAACCCTAAAATCATAGGAAAGGTATTTTTCATTGCATAATTTTATTTTCAAAAGGTAGAACATGGATACACCCAGAGTAGTATATATAATGAAGGGTCCTAGACTAGTGTTCAAGAAACATCCACACAAATCCATAGAGGACGACCTTGACGGTGCATTTTCATTCATTCCTTACGAAGTTATTCACCTTGAATACGTTAGGGAATATATTCATTGTAACTTGGAATAACTTAGATAAAGAGTGATTGAACAACAATTCAAGGAGGTCTCTGTAGATTTGGTTCTGAAGGATGAATAAGAGATATTAGGAGAGAAGAAGTTTGCATAGGCAATGGAGTTTCTAGATTTATTTGAAGCAGATTGGGTTCGGTATGTGCTAAGTAGAGCGCATGATCAGTTTTTGTGGCTAGATAAACCTTATAAGATCACAAAGGAGGTTCTGAAGGTAGTCACATGATTCTATAATAGTGAAGAGGTGCCTGCACTAAGATATATTCAAAAGGACATAGTGACAAATCTCATCGGTTCTCAGTGGGACAAGAAAGAAATGATAGTGAACAATATTATTCAATCTTATGTGAAATTTTCATGCATGGTGCTAGATTACAAAGTATTTCATTCTAGCAGAGAGAACGCCATTTCCAACACAATTATACATATTTCATATCAGATGGTAAAATAAAATGGGGAATATGATATTAGCGAAGCATTAAGGGATCATCTCATGAAAAATTTGGAGAAGTAAAGAAAGACATAAATTAAATCTTCAAGTATGGGTATCTGTTGGTATGTATGTTTTTCTATTTCATCAATTACTTTCCTGGAGTAGAAAACATTAAATGGAAAGAGGAAAAACTAGTAGCTATTCAGATCAAGAAATTTTATGACATGCTAGGAGAGAATCAAACAAGAATTGATATGTGGGGATACTTTAAAAGTTTTCAAGAATCTATGCATTTGAGGTATGGGATTCCACCTGAGATAGTGAGGAATTATGAGGATAGAATATGTTTTATGGTAGATATTGATGCTTGTTTGATGGAGGCAACATACCTATAACATCTTGGGTAATGTTTATAGGATATGAGGTGGATGGTCCACTTATTGAGGTGTATGCTGAAGATATTTTGAAGAAACCTTTAGAAAAAA
This sequence comes from Thuja plicata, assembly GCA_018584345.1. Classification (NCBI taxonomy): domain Eukaryota; kingdom Viridiplantae; phylum Streptophyta; class Pinopsida; order Cupressales; family Cupressaceae; genus Thuja; species Thuja plicata. The sequence continues at coordinate 2,375,403 of MU224874.1, read as the reverse complement.
AAAAGAGAAAAGCTTTGGTACATATGAAAAGAAGAGCCTTGAGGTGCATGAGTCTCTCACTAGACCTGGAAGAGAAAGACAAGTCAGAAATTTTTTTGAGATGGTTGGTGATATGATGGGTTTCACTAAGGAAAAGATGGCATAAGCAAGGAATAAATTTGACGAAAAGGAAAAGGGGAAGGGAAAGGAAAATGTTGTATATGAACCTATTAATGTTAATGATGATGCCCCTCCCAAATATATACCCTTTGCACTACCATCTAGAGGTAGAAAGATAAGGATCTTGGTGAAAACTACTGTTAGTTCATCAGAGAAGAAAGTAGCAAAGAAACTTGATACACCTAAACTAGCTACATTGAAGGAAACACCAAACAAACTGCTAAGACAAATTAGACCAGCAACAAGAGAGTCAAGTAAAAAGGGAAAAGAACATATAAAAGACTCAAAGGTGATGAAAAAGAAGAGGCAACCGACTCAGATGATGTAATGAAGAAGTTGAGAGCATAAGGAGCTAAGACAACTAGAGTGGTGAGTGGTTCTACACCTAATAAAGACTTAGCAGCAGGGGAGCCTATGATTATATCTGGTAAACCACTTTTCACATGAAATGATACTTTGAAGAATATAACACATTATGGCATATTAGCTCAATTGAAGAAGTATTATAGTTTTTATGACGATGATGAGAAAATAATATTGGAAGAAGGAATGATTGAATATATCAAGAAAAATTAATAGAGCATTGGTTAAGATAAAAGAGAACATCCTTGATGATCTGTTTGAATTAATTGAGGCTAGGAGATTGACAACATAGAAGAAGGACAATGATATCAGAGAATTGATATTAATCAATTTATGTCATGTTATTACAAAAGAGGAAGTAGAAATTATACTTGAGGAAACAAAGAAGGAATTGAACTAGAAGTCAAGCATAAATAAGCTTATGCTTGGAAACATTGATGAGGTGACTAAAGAAACAAAGAAGGTAATGACATAGAGTTTGGTGAGAAAACAATATGAAGTTAATCAAAATAATAATGATAATATTGATGAACCATTAGATACAACTTTTCATATGACTATTGATGAACCATACATCTTCATTTCTTGTGTTCTTGCTGCACTATCAGTTGGTGATGAAGAAGAAGAAATCCATGAAGTTATGAAATACAAAGCTACAATGAAAGAGGGAGAATATGAACTAGTTATGGAGAAGAAGGAAGATGAAGCAAAATATAAATATCATGATCAGAATGTAGAAGTCAGAGAAGTAGAAGAGACAATGACTGATTATATTCATGCAGAAGATGAACAGATAGGCTCAATAGTGAAGAATGAGATTGATGAAGTGATAAGTGATACTGTAAGGGAATACATTATTGATTTAGAGGAAGTGTAGATGATTCAAGGTCCAATTTAGTTGGATGATCTTAGTCCTGAACAATTAATGAACATTTATACTTTAGCACACACTAGAGTTAGGAATCAGATCTTAAGGACTCATAGCAAACACAATGAGTTTCTAACTTTGGCATCTCAATTTTTAAGCAATATTTTACCTACCTATGCATTGAATCAGACTGAATCAACTTTAGGTCAGTTGGAAATTTTTTTGAAGGCTATGAATGAACATTTTGAATTTAGAGTAGTCAACATTGGTAAAGGTACAAGGATAATACAAGAATGTGAGAGTCAATGGGTTGAAGGTTGAGATTTCTATAGACAAGAACTCTTTGGGATTGGGAATTCAAGGAGTAAAAGATTATTTGTCTGAGGGAAGTAAGATATACAAAGGATACATTGATTATTCCAGTTGTGTATCAGAGGTGGACAAAGCCATTAAGGACACCAAGGAGAAGTTATCTAAATTATCAAAGTCTTTTGATCCTTTGAAGACTTTAGCTTCACTCCATGCAACATAAGTGATAACACTAAAATATAAAATCAAAACACTTGTCACTGAGAAGGAGAGAGTTAAGGGAAGATTTAGTAAGCTTTTGAACTTAATTGTTCCTAAGCTTGATAATTGTTTAACATCTTGAAGGAAGCAAAGCTTACCTTTAACATGTCTGAAACTTTTGATCTTATTAATATAGAGAAGGCATATTATGCAATCTATGGGCAGATAGTGGTGATGGAGAGTAGGAAAAAGAGTAAGGGTACAAATTTTGCATCTCTAAGGAGCAATTTTTCAGATGTATTTAAGCTATTGTAAATATAATTTGAACATTCTTACTAGCAGATGATATAGGATTTTGTTAGTTGAATTTTGAGAAGGACCCCAACCTTTTCCATTAATGTCAAAGGGGAAGAGATAAGGAGAGAAAAATGATGGATTCAGCTCAGGGGGAGCTCAATTTTTGGTAAGGAGAGATACTTTTTGGAAGTTTGGTATTTTTGGACGCTTAGTCAGTTTTGCTAAGTGTTTCCATCAATGCCAATGAGGGAGATTGTTGGCATGAGATTGATGATATGAAGGAGTTGTATGTTATCATTGATGGAAACCATACACTATTCTAGTGATGACTGATATGGTGATTCCAAAGGATAGACTATCAAATTTTTCTAAGTATAAAATAACAAACACAATTTACTAGCTTCAGTATATGGATCAGTGAAGACACTTATGATCGTGTTTTGACATGTGACCCTAGGAGGAGATTTAGAGAGGTTCTATTTAATTTTTTCTATGATTACAAAATTTTATATTATCATCTGACAGAGTTACAACTTTTTGAGTATCAATTTTCAGAGTTTAGTGGAGGATAGACAGTTGATTAGTGGATCAATCATCGATCCTATCAGATCGATGATCTGATTGGTTTGTTAGTTGGTAATGATTGAGACAACATGTTTGATGACATCTATGATTATTTTCGAGGTTAGAAATGTTGGATTAATCTTATGGAAAGGTAAGTGCTAAGAGGGGAGGGGTGAATAAGTACTTATAAAACTTTAACCATATAATACTGACCATCTACCAAGTTGAGTACATTGCATAAAACATTGAAGAGAATATAAAGTAAATCAATAAAACATAACACATAAAACCATGATTTTTGGTCATGCAAAAATCCTTTGTTAGAGGAAAACATTGCGATGGGGATGACACCCACAATCCTTCACTTCTGCAGAATAAAGGTTGCTTGGTTAGAAATACAAATGTAGCTACTTCTGATAGCTTACCCTATTAGGAGTATTATACTCGGTCAAGAGTACAAAAATACTTATTTAGTCTACCTGATTAAAGGATTTTACAATCTCTCATCTAAGAGATGTACCCGGTAAGAGGATTTACAAAATAAGACCTATTACGGCCTACCCACTGGATGAGATTTCTAAACTCCTAACTATTATGAAAACTTATTCCAAAAATATTTGCAAGTATCGATCAACCATAATGTTGTTCAAACACTTTATGCTCTACAAGTGCATTACCTATTTCTGCACACGATAACTCAACTAGTCTGCACCCTATATTTTCTTCATTCTGTCTTTGAATCTCTGTTGTTGTAACTACTTCTCTCTTCTCTGTAATATTTTCCTCTTCTCTATGTAATCTTCTGCTCTCTCTTTCTTCATCATGTTTTTGTTCATTTTATATGATCTTAAGGTGGTTAACCTAATTTGATCCTTCTCCTTCTATGGTGGAGGTGAGGTAGTGCAATGTTGGTTTCATTCCCAACTCATTTAATGTTCTTGAATTTCATTGATTGAATTGCCTCGTGGTCATGTGCAATCATATTGGTGCAATCCCAATGTTCAACCTAACTTCTATCTTGAATACCATGAAATTTTTCTCGCTTGGCGTCCAGGTTCAGTGTATTTAAATTTGATTTGTTATGTCAACTCCGGTGAGTTCAATAATGAGCTTTGATCTTGCTCGGTGACATAACCATCTGCTCGGTGAGTAACTCCACTCAGTGTCTAACTCTTCTCTATGTCTCGGTGACTAACTCTGCTCGGTGTCTTGATTATCTGATTAACTCGGTAACATGCTATTGTTCGATGCTCGGTGTCATTGATACTTTGCTTTACCGACTGTCTCCCTTAGTATATTATTTCTCTTTACCGATTGTCTTTCTTGACTGTTATGACTTTGAAAAAACTAATAAAAACATACTAACTCATAGGAGTATCAAGGAACACGTTATCTATTTTGTTCTTGAGGTCAATCGTGTGAGTAAATATCTTTGACGAAGGATATATAAGCTTAAGTTTTTGAGATGTTTTGTATGATAAATGGTTGGATATGATTGCTACATACTATATGCGATTTATGGATCAGTAGAAAAGATTCAAATATTAGTTGAGAAGATGTATATTGTACTTAATGGAACTATATATGCATTATTGATGCTATTTACCAGTTCACTTTTTGTGGATGAATAATTTTTTATGGAAGTGAGCCTCTGAAGGTTGTATACCAATTTTGTAATCTAAGTAGTGAGATCTAGGATGTAATCCTGAATGCAAGTGCATTCCCCTTATGTACTAAACCCCTAACAGGGTAACTTATTTCTGCAGAATTAATACTTGTGGGTTCCATTCCTACATGGTTTTTCCCTTAACCAGGTTTCCGCACAAAAATCATGGTGTTATGATTTTGTGAATTCTTTTCTTATCTTTCAGTTGCTTATTGTTTATTGCTTTCATTTTATGGTTATGCAATCAAGTTAATAAAAGGTAGAACACTGATTCACCCCCCCTCTGAGTGTTCCTCAATCCTAACAGTTTTGGATTTTTATTTATATTTTTTTAATCTTTTTATTGGGTATTTTATTTCAATATATATTTTCTTTATTTTATTTGTGTTGCTTATTAGAGGACATCCATTATTTCTTGTTTTTACAATTCTTGTATATTGTTTTCACTTTCAACTACCTTTCCTTATTTCTCACCTTCCTCTTTCTTGTTCTTTTTATTTTCTTTATTTTCTCATTTTTTATTCTTTTTCATTATCCCTACAATATTTATAAAAGCTAATTTTCATTCTATCTTTCATACAATCTTCTTCACGGCGATGAATCAGTGTGAGTAATTCAGAATGTTGAATAAAAAATTTTCATATAATTTTATCTAGGGAATATTTAATCTACACTTACGGATTTTGAAAGACTTATACCAACTATTGATAAGCATTCTTTCAAATATGAAGGTAGAACAGTTCCACTTGGCACATGAAAAATGAAAAGAGGTGAAATATTAGTGAAGGCATGGATCCTATTAAATATAAAAGTAGAGTTATAGAGATGCAAATCCCTTGAGAAGAAAATAAAAGAGCGCCTGAAAGTAATTTTTGACCCCCAAAAGAGTAAAGAAAAGAGATCCCATGGAAGGAAATAAAATCTTAATCATGACCCCACTAATAATATGATTTTAAACTCCCAAATTTATTTTAAAAACAAGATTTATTTTAAATCCTCAAAGGAGGTACAATAAAATAGATTCACTAGAGGGTGAAATCCTTATTATGACCCTTCCAATCATATGCAAAGACATATACATGAAAATAGAAGATGAAGGAATGAGAAAACATTCTTAACATCATAGACATGCATGAACATTGATGAATATGTGGACGAAGTGGAAAAAAACCCTGAGATCTAATGAAATAATATGACCATGGATGACGCTCCAATAAAAGGGAGTCTGTAATCTAACAATGAAGAATGAGAGTATTTTTCCCCTTTAGAATCTATAAGAAATGAGTTACAAATCCTTTATAGAGCTCCACATATCATGATTTTGAAGTTGTAGGATTTGTTGCAATATTAGAGAAATTTTTCAAGAGCCATCCATTTCATTAAATTTTTTTTACGAAATTCAACACTCATAGGATACATGACTTTGGATCTTGCCAGAAATCCATCCTTCATTTTTCAAATGAGAATGACCTGGTTTAATTTTTTTCTTTATTTCTAAAAGGAATTTACAACATCAAGGTGTTGGGTATAGTTCAAAAAGTTTGGGTGCCACATTTGGAACTATTTAATGAGTAATTTTAAGGATATATAGAGGAATTTCAAAAGACAATGGGAGGGAAATGAAAGAGAATATTTAGGTGCCTCTTTTTCATGCACCACAAGGGTTATAATCTCTATGAAATTCAGCCTCTAATGATGTTAAGAGGGAAAAATCAACAACATGAAGGTTGGACACAAAACTTGTAGGTCGCTTCAGACAACTACACAAAGAAGAGTGCATGCAATTAGCTTGCCAAGAGGAGAAATATCAAAGAAGAGAAAGAAGAATTTTGGAGGTTTGTTATAGGTGTTTAATTCAGCCATGAGCTATCTAAGTGGAGTGTAGCCAAGAAAATTGAAGGAGAGAGGGTTTGAAGATTTGAAGGCACAAAATGCTTGGAATTCTTGTCAAAATTTTGAATTATGTTTCTTGTTGAAATCATCCATGTATTTTTTTTTCTTGAGGCATTTTGTTGCATCAATGTAAATAAGAATTTCAATAAAGATATATTTAAAAAAAAATCATATAATGAATTAGATGACATGTTAAGGTTGAAAAACTGGGCAAATTGATTAGGCCCCCTAATCTTGTCTGCATCAAAAAGGATTTTGATATCAACCTAGAGACAACATATTAATTTAGGAAACAAACACAATTTCTTACTCATGAAAACAAAACAAAATTTAAATTCTCAGATTTAAAGTCTTCTAGTGAAAAACTCGATGAGGTATTATAAGACTATACAATATGAAAAAGGGGATCACATAAAAGGGATATTTTCCCCAATTCATATAACAAGTTGGAATAAAAAACCACATCAAGACAAATATGATTTACACCACTTGGTCAGAAAGATTCCAATGCAATATATCAATGCCCTTAAGGGTTTCTATTCCTTTGTTGCTTAGAATTGATAAGGAGAGGAATGATATTGATATGCAAGAGTCTAAATAAGAAAAAATCTATTCTAATAAAATTGAGAAAAATCAATGTTAAAGGGAATGGGTAAGAATTTGAATGCACCTAGAAATGAAATAGAAGAAGTGAGCTTTCAGACATGAATTCTTTCCTGTCAGAGTCCTGGAATGACTTGTAACTGCAGATATGAGGCATGGAGGTTGTAACCTTGCTTCTTGCCAAATATGGGCTCAAAATGGTAGGAACATGATGGAAATGACAATGTGTTCCTAGGACATGATGACAATAGTGACATTTTCCTAGTGTTTGCATTTGATTTTTTCATAAATCATCTGGTTGTTCCCGATCTTCCTAGATATGATCCGATAGCTTTGTATCCTATTTATGCACATAGTAAAATGAGTCCAAGAAGGTTGGATAAAATGGGTTTCCTTAGTCAAACCATTGTTTAGGAATCAACCTTGAAAATGAAATGAAATTGTATAAGAATAGAAGAAATAGAAACCAAATCTAAATTACAAATCACCTTATACCTTGATGATGCAATGCTTCTATGGATGTGTCCACAAATGTTGATGCAATATCTCAAGCTCCACAAATATCCAAAAGGAAATCCTGAAAGATAACCCTTGGATGATGGGTTTTGTATTTTTTTCCACAATGCTCGATGGAGAAGAAGAATGCTTTGGAGGATTGAATACTTGGATGTTTGAAGACCTTGAGAATGCTCTTGAAATGTGATTTCTTGATTGATTCTTGATCATGAATCCTTTCACTTGATGATGGATCTCATAGTTATCAAAATAAGAAGAGATAGGGGGTTTATATACATATCATGTTCATTTCAAGGGTTAAAATTAAGCAGGTTGACCACGGGGCTACATTTCCCCTCCAAAACCTTGGCATGGGCCTCCAAGCCAAATTTGGGCCCCATTATCCTAGGACATGTCTCCAATGGAGATATTTTGCAAGGACATATCACCAATGGTGACATGTACCTAGGAGAATGAGCCAATATTTGATCTAGGTGCCAGAGATATAGAATATATCCAAGATTTTTGAGTTTGGCTCATTTCAGGGTCAGGATAGGACATGAAGGCCATAAATAAGTATATAGGGCCTAGGTGATGAAATAAATTATTTGATTAGAGGAAAAAGAGAGAACACCTAGAAATAAGGGCTAACCTCGAATTTTGAATAAATTGACTTAATATAGAACTTATAATGTTAATTTGAAGGTCCAATGAGCATTATGAGAGCATGAAATCAATGTGGAAACCCATACACACTAAAATGGGGCTAAAATGAGCACCAAATTAAGGGTTCTTACTTTTTAGGATGGTACATTTAGCTCCCACTTTAGCGGGAGTATGAGTCCACCTCATGCTCACGGTAAAGTAGAAGAAAGAGAGAAAAAGAAATGAAGATAATGAGCAAACTACAAAGAGATAAAATATCGCTAAGTTTAAGGACATAAGCCTCCAAACCAAGGATCTTAACTTGTACATCCATATGAAAGGACACATAAAACAACAAGAAAAGCCTAAAGCTTACTAATATTCCAAGTCAACTAATTGAAGGGACCTTGCTAATGAAAATATCTCAATTGCTAGCATCATGCTCAGAAAGCTATTGCAAAAGAACAAGTGATCACATGAAAAGAGAAAGATAAAACATCAAATATAAGACAAGACTCCATGATCTAACCCACTAGCATAGCTATGAGAGCATGGAAAAAAGAGAGAGGGACTATGAATCTGACAATATAGGAAGTTCTGTTATGCTAGGTGAACCACCTCACAATAGGTGTGGAATAATCACGCTCAAGGCCTTTCTTAGGAATGGTTTATTCAATCTAAGGACTAATTCTCCTATTATGAGGTGCATTTAACTTGTCAACCCAGGGATGTATACTTGAAATGGTCGGCACGATATGTGCACTAGGTTCCTTAAGGAATCATTTTACTTATGCTGCAGGAAGGCAAAAATGCATAAAAGAAACCTACACTAGTGTTGCAGGAAAAGAATACATTTATCTCCTTACTGAAATGAATGCTAGAAATTGCAAACTCTACTTAAACCTATACTTCAGCCTAGAACATCCATTATAACTATTCTTGCAGATGCTGTAGGAACATTCACAAGGTACAATGCTGCAGGAAGAAATTGTATCTTCTATTTGAAATACTGGAAATGCTAGAAATGATGGAAATGAAATCTATTCTATTCTAACCTATTCCACCTCCCAAGTGGGCCCCCTTGGTCAGTTTCTGCTAATCTATTAACACAGAACGTAAACCAAGAATTAATTCATTGTATTTCAAAAACTCATCACATAGAAACAATACATGAAACTTGAAATAGATTACTGTAAGATACAACATTTTTCTTCCAAAAATTTCTTTCTCTAACTTTCCTATCTAAATTCAAACTATCAGTCTAATCCCTATATATAGAGGATCGAACACTTATTACAAAACATAAAAGAAACTATCTTGCTGAAAACATGCCGGAGAAGAAGATGGAAATGCAACAGCCTGCGGTGTGGGTAATAAAGCTCGGGAGACCAGTTCAACATAATAAAGTGCAGAGGGAATATAGGAACACTACATCCCCGCATCCTGGAATAATGGATCCTCCATTATAGCAGTGTGTTTCCTGGTGCTGTGATGATCACTCCGCCATAGCTGGTCCTCGACAGTCTTCCTTGAATGCTGTCAACCACTCTCCAGCCGCTTTCTCTCCTGTCAAGCTAGTTATGATGCAGAAATATTCATGCAACAAGCTTAATCAAATTAAATCCAGATATTAGAACATATATTCTGATGGTTTTATGAAATACTGCACTATATTTATAATATTAGAAAAATATTTCACAAACATCTACCCATGGTTTATCAGTTCTATCTGGACTTTATCACAAGTTTTGATTGGCTAGGCTCTCAAATGTTTTGTCAGAAACTAGAACAGAGTATTTAAAATTATACAAAATAAAGGCAATAATTTGGCCTTATCACTAGGTGATTCATGGGAGAAGAAGATGAGGGGAAAGAAAGGCTAGCAAGTTGTGATATGCTAGTTTGACTTATCCCAAAGAAAGTGGGAAGGGTAATTGATGGTCTGAAAGCTACATTATGCTATTCAATTCTACCTTGAAAAATTTACGCACGAGGGTGGCTTGTAAAATTTTGTGCTCATGAGCGTCTTATGGGATCAATCCTACAAAAAGAATTGCCTCCATAGGGATCCAAAAAGAATGATAAGTCCTAAGGAAGGAATTATCTCCTTAGGGATCAATAAAAGAGATTAGTCCTAAGAAAATAATTGTCTTCTTAGAGATCCAAAAGTGATCATTCCTAAAGAAAATATTGTCTCTCTAGGGATCAATAAAATGAAACCTTTCCTAAGAAAAGAATTGTCTTCTTACAGGTCCAAGAGTGATCAGTCTTAAGGAAACCATTGTCTCCTTAGGGATCAATAAACAAAAAAGCTGCATAATATACAAAGGAGGTTGTATATATGCTCCCCTCCTTATGATGGCGACATAGGACTATGGTGGCATCATAAGGAAAAGAGTACAAGGATACCTACTTCCAACAAAAAGGATATATCCTTAAACACCAATGTATGCTTATACCCTTAGAAAAGAGTGAAAACTCTTGTTAGGCAAGGGACAAATAATTGTGAAAGAATATTCGAAAGTGGGAAGAGACCCTTGAAAGGAAGAGATCTTGGTTAAAAGACATCTACCTTCAATAGGAGTTCTTAAACAAAGATAACATCTTCAAGACAAAGAGGGGAGGAGAACAAGAATGCACCCTTTTAGTCCCCCTATTACTAGGGGAAAAATGGATTCTTGATGAAGGATAACACACCTTAAGCCCCCAAGTAAAGGAATTTTCTTAGGATAAACATGCACTTTGCAAGAAAGGAAAAGATTGTAACTTGAGATATAAACCTCCTAAAAAAGAGAAGATCCTTATGTAAACAAACAACTTCATGCTAGAAAGGATATCATGTAATAAACAAAGACCACATAACCTAGAGAAAGTGAATCCTTAGCAAGGAATAAGAGATTGAGAAATGAAACCTTTCCCCCCAAGAGTGAAGGCAAAGGAAAAGATAACCCATTATATAACCTAAGTGATATATCATTTATAATAGACATGCACTTCCAAGAAAATATACACTTGCAACTCAAGATGTAAATCTCTTAAAAAGGAGAAGATCCTTGCATAAAACAACAAATCCATGTAGGAAAGGACATCACATTATAAAAGAAGCAAATCCATGATAGATATTATATCTATTGGAAAGGAAGAGAAAAAGAGGATCAAGTATACACACCTTCCCCATTGCTAGGTAAGGGGATACTTGACATAAGATGATACATTATGATCCCTTTAAGTGAAAGTTCATTTATAATAGACATGCAATTTCAAGCAAGCACAGGGTTGCAAATTGGGATGTAAATCTCCTTAAAAAGAGAAGATCCTTATGTAAAACAATAAATCCCCGCAAGAAAGGATATCATGTTATAAAAGAAATGTGTCAAGAAAATGGGCCCTTCAGATAAATAGGAGAGTGAAATAGTACCATTGACCCCCAAGTGTTGAGACAAGGAATAAGTATAATTATGTTGTTCACAAAGCATGATTGCACCTAAAATTGCACCACCATAAATTAAAATGAGCCCTCAAAGGATAGGCTAGCAATGTCACATAGTGAGTAGAAACATAATAAGAACTTAGATGTTATTTAGAAAGATCATGACAAAGGTGCCATTCATTGTTACATGTAATTTGAATCATACCACAATCAATCAATTCATGAATTTCACATTTCAAATCATAACATTCAATATTCTTATGGCCATGAATTTGATGATACATACAAATGGAAGAATTATTTTATTTGCATTTTCTATTTTTTCATTTGTTCTTCAAAGTGTTGCCATACAATTCTGCCCCCATTAAAACTTAGTTTTCAAAGTTAGCACCAGTTGAGGCTGTTCAACAATTTATTTTAAAAAATTAAGGTTTTTCAGATGGCACACAAGTTATTGGAAAGAGATGATATATTGCTTCATGTCAATGGTGTAAAAAAAATCCATGAGGAAATTATTCTACTTAATACAATATAAAGTACAAATAGATCAGATATGGGAAGGGAACAAGAATCAGATAAAGACAATAGTAGTGAAAATGCTAATATGAAAGCTGTAGATTTGCCAAAGAAACCATCAAGGATAGTAAAGGTTAAGTTTTCAAATAGTGATAAACAAATTTGATATGAAATAAAGGAAAGTGGAAATGTTGGGCCCAATACAGAAATGATTAGTGAAAATAAGGAGGAAGAGAACTTTTCAGTTAGAAAGTTCGATGAATGTCACGCGCATCTGCAAGCATTTTAGAAAGAAAGGTGCATGAAATTTGTTCAATACTCGACATGAACATTTACACATATAGGTTTGCATGATCTACCTCCTAGACAACCAAAGAACATGAGAAATGAAATATTGGAATGATTATCTTAGACAATTCAATCACTGAAGAGAATTTTCAAAATTGAAAGTTACACGGGAAACCTTCGACCCAAATTTGGAACTTGATGAATATCCCAGCGGAATGAGAATGGAGGAAAATTTGAACATGATGTAGCATTTGGAATTATAAAAAAAGTTCCTAACCCACAGGCTGATCCTGACACATGAAGTCAAAGCTATTTAAGAAATTTTAGCAGCCTCTGAAAGCACACAAATGCTTGACTCCGAGATATTTGTCCACTATAACTAAGGTTATGCTTGATACTTTAAATTTAGAGAATGGTGAATGTCGTACTCATGCAAAGGTTGTTATTTAATTCTTGTTACATCCAAAAATATGAAGAGTCATATGATTTTACTATTTATAATTAACCCAAAATGGAAAAGAACGACCACATTTTCATAAAGCAGTTACGACAAGTGAACATGATCATTAAAGGGAAGTTCTTTAAATATGCAAAGAGAGAAGATCGCTAGAACTTTTTCTTCTGAAACCCCAGGAATTTCCCTTTGAGGAAAAAGTGAGAATTGGTGAGGAGGAGAAGGGGAACTATTTTTAGTTCTATAAGAAGGGGAGTTTGTTTTTGAACATAATCTTTGTATGGAGATGCTAGAGTCTTTCAACTTCATTTTGATCATGAATAAGGAGTTTTTTTAAAATCTTTGTGTTTGCTAGTTTTTTTTGTCAGTTATAGCTTTACATGTGTGAATATATATATGTTTATGGTCATTCCATTTCATCTGATTGTGGGCATAGGTCTTAAAATCTTTAAATTTTAATCTGCATATGCATATATGGAAAAATACCTATTTACTTTTTTGTAGTAGTTATTCATGGGTTTTGAAGTGAATGATCTGTGTGTCATTTATTTCTCTTCCCTCTTATCGTAAACTCATAGTCACATTCTTGCTATGGTGATAGGAGAATGTTAGCTGGCCTTTTCTTCTTTCTAGTTAAAAGCATACCCCGGAAAAACAAAACATATCTTACGAGGGAGCTCCCCCTCTCAAACACAGAGGAAGATCATTAAATCAATAATGATCTATCCAACTGTTGGTTATAATTGGTCTTCGCATTTGGGCTAATGTGAGTCATTTAAATTGATATTTTCAAAGGGTCAATCTGTTAACCAACACAAAGGAAGAGTAATTAAGTTGGCTTTAAGAAGCTCAAACAAAATATTCTCTTATTGTGATGAGAAATTAGGAGAGGAATTTATAGATTGATTGGAAAAATGGGAAGGTTGTAAATATAGAGTTTCTTTTGAAAAGTGATGTAGATTTTCCATGAGTTTCAATGCTTTCTTGCACACATCCTATACCATGTCCATCAAGAAGGTTTGATAGATAAAAAACATAAGAGTTTCCTTTAGGCAAAATGAGGTTAAAATTTAGAGAGGCCCAATCAATATCCATACATGTGTTAGAATAAGTTGTTTGGTTCTCAAATTCAAGACTTTTGTCTTTACTACGAAATGTTGGTGTGAAGTCTAAAGTTTGCCAATTATCATTTTGGAGAGTTGATGGTTTGCTTGTTTGTATTGGAGGAAGAATTGAAGAAGGAAATGGAGATTGAATAATGTTGACTTGATTAGAATCCTTATGTTCTAAGGTTGGATTTGTGGAAGGGAGGACATCAAGGATATTATTGTCTTGAGGATTATTAGTATATGTGTAGGGTATTGCATGATAATTAGGTTGCATAACACCTTTTACAACAACCATTGGTTTTTTGACGGGTATCTTGAATGGTATAGACTTGATTATGTTTTTTAATCTCAAAAGATTCATTTAGAAAAGGGAGAGCATCAAGAATAACATCCTCTAATTCTAAGGTAATTTGAAGAAAAATTTAGGAGGAGAGTCATAACTCATTAGTGCTTCATCTCTAGAGGGAAGATGAGTGAAATAAATAGGAGGAGAAGTGTCATTAAGGGAATAGTCAATTAAAGTATCCTCTTGAACAAAGGTACACCCATGGGGAGATTCACATCAAGAGAATAATAAACATCATTCTCCAATGGTTCATCCCAAAGAGGGAGGCCATTGAGAGGAGTTTTAAAATTGTGTTCTTGCATCAATATGTCCTCATGAGGGAGAGAAGCTTTGGGAGAGGAATCATTGAGATGTTCATAAAGGGGATTGTTGTGAACCTTAAATCCTTCTATCACATTAATTAACTTTTGACAAAAGGAGAATTTAGGAGGTGTAGAGGAAGGCTTAGTAGACATGAAGTCATCAAGGACTTCATCCATCATATCAAAATATTTACTACTAAATGGATCATCAAAAGCAGTAAATCTTTGGACAAGGAAATCATACATTTTGTAACGAAACAAGCTAGTGTTATGAAACAAAGCATAAAAGAAACTAATCTAAAGACACATAACAATACATGAAAATAAAATATTTTTGGATTTTTATTATTTTTAAAATATAAATGCAAGAATGAATCTATGAACAATATGCAATTTTTATGTCTTTTTATTAATGAATGCAAAAATCAAAACTAAATGCATAAAATGTAACAATGAAATGCATAGTAATCAGATCTAAACACCAAATCAAATGAAAAATACAATGTTTTTGTTCTTTTTAAAATTGAAAAACATTCACATGCAAGATCTAACTATCCAAAACAAAAAGGTATAATGCGTGAAAGAGATGGATTCATTAGAATGTATAATATGAAAAATGGGATCACAGAAAAGGACTATTTTCCACAACCCATATGGCACATTGGAATACAATACCACCTCAAGAAAAATATGATTGACACCACTTTGTGAGAAAGACGTCAATGCAATATTAATACCTTGAAGGGTTTTTATTCCTTTGTTGCTTAGAATTGAGAAGGAGATGAATGATATTGATATGCAAAAGTATAAATAAGATCACATATGTTCTAATCCAACTGAGAAAAAATGATGTAAAAGGGAATGGGGAAGAATTTGAATGCACCTGGAAATGAAATAGAAGAAGTGAGATTTCAAACTTGAATTCCCACCTATCAGAATCCTAGAATGACATGTAACTGAAAATTTGAGGCTTGGAGGTTGTAACTTTTCTTCTTGCCAAATTTGGGCTCAAAATGGAAGGAACATGAAAGCAATGGCGACGTGTTCCTGGTGTTTTCATATGAATTTTTCACAGATCATCTGACTATTCCTGATCTTCCTAGATTTGATCTGATAGCTCTGTACCCTATTCCTACACACAGAAAATTGGGGAAGAAGGTTGACTAAAGGGGTTTTCCTTAGTCAAACCCCTATTTAAGAATATGATTCAAAATAAAAAGAAATTGCATAAGGAAATATGAAATAGAAACCAGATCTAAATTATAAATCACCTTATACCTTGATGACACAATGATTTTATGGATGTTACCAAAAATGTTGATGTAATAGCTTGAACTCCAAACAAACCCAAAAGGAAATTATCAAAGATAAGCCTTACACGATGGATGTTGTAGTTTTACCACAATGATTAATGAAGAATTAGAATGCTCTTGAAATCTATTTTCTTGATTGATTATTGATCATGAATGCTTACGATTGATAATGGATCTCCTAGTTATAAAAATAAGGAGAGATAGGGGGTTTATATACATCTCACATCATTTTCGGGGTTATAAATTAAGCAGGCCAACTACGAGACTGGATTTCCCCCCAAAACATTGGTATGATCCTCTAGGCCAAATTTGGGCCCCGTTCTCCTAAGACATATAGCCAATGATGACATTTCCCAAGGACATGTTGCCAATGGCGACATGTTCTTGGGAGATTGAGCCCAGATTTGATCTGGGTGCCATAGATATAGGGTATATGGGGGATTTCTGAGTATGGCTCATTTTGAGGTTGAGATAGGCCATGAAGGCCACATATAAGTATATAGAGCCTAGGTGATGAAATAAATTATCTGATTGGAGGAAAAAGAGAGGAGCACACCTAGAAATAAGGGTTAACCTTGAATTTTGAAGAAATTGAATCAATATAGGACTTATAATGTGAATTTGAAGGTCCAATAAGCATTAGGAGAGCATTAAATCAATGTAGGAACCCATACATACTAAAATGGGGCTAAAATGAATGATGAAAAATAAAATAAGTGTCTAACAAGACATGAATCCTATTACACCAACCTCTGTCAAAGAGGTTTTTCTGTCACCAGATCGCCAAGTGCTGGAAATCTTCAAATCTGTAAGTGGGTGGGAACATCTGTAGAAAATAAAACTTTGACCTCTGCATTTGGTGCCATCACTAATTTTTGTTTTCATCCATGACTGGAAAGGAAGTTCATGATCCCTCTAATTGGTATGATATCACTTGCTTGGAAATAGTCTTGAAAACATTCTAAAATTGATGAAACTTTAATTCCATCTTTCCTTCGTGCCTAATGGTTGCTTCTTCTGACTTTGGATGAGCACCTGTAGCATTTGATTTTGAAACTTGGTAGATTGTTGTGCGAACGAGTCTTCAAACAAGGCTGAAGTGAAAAGACTAATTTTTTGAGACATGAATGCAATTCAAAGGTTTTGGAGTGCACCGAAGATGAAGGTGCAAGTGTAGCTCAACATGTAACAATTTATTTAGTTGGACCAAAAAGTTCCTACTACATGGAAAAACAAACTTCTTAAGTGGGATAGGAGGTTTTAGATGCAACTGTACTTTAAGTTGCACGGGTAGTATACATGTAGCTCATTGTGTAGCTGGGTCAAAAAGCTCCGACTACACCTGGAATTACTTTCTCATAAAGGGTATTGTAGGAGGTTTTTGATGCGACTGCACATTTGAATACATGTAGTTAAGGTAAAAATTTCCTATTTTGGAAAGGACAGTAGTGGGAGTTTTGGATGCAACTATGTGTTCGACTACATGTAACTGAACATGTAGTTGGTGTAAAGGCCTCCACCTTGGATATGACTGAGTAGGGAGTTTTTTGGGATAGTTACATTTTTCATTACATGTAGCAGTACATGTAATGGGTATAAAAACCTCCGATTTTGGAAATACAGAAGGACTTGAAAAAAGAAATCGAAAATTTTGGGTAAGATTGCATCTTCCATTGCACACAGAGTAACATGTAGTTACATATGCAAAGGGCCCTAAAACTTCCAAAATTTGCAAAACATGACTTAAAAATGGAACTTTCTGTGGGTATTACATATTGAATTTCATGAACTACATTTAGGGAGAGTTTTTCAATCACCATTTTGGAAACAATTATGCATGAAAACACATCTTTTAAACATGCGACAACTTTACTCCATATTTTTTCTCATAATGGGTATGACAACCGCTGATGTAAGGCATATGTCTGCAAGTGTTTTCTTATTTATCATCTCATGGAAGTAAAGGGAATTTCAGATTTCTCAAGGTATGAGTATGTTGGCAACAAAACATGCTTATGCTCACAACTATAGTAGCTCATAATGCACACGGAAAATTTTGATTTTCTCAAGGTAGATGTATGCATGTTTTGTTAAAATATTGCTACAAATGGATAATAAGTTTTTCTTTCAGCACCATTTTTTGAAATGGTGGCTTGTATTGCTTTTGCATATTTCATTGGATTTCTTAGTTGTTTTTAACAACACATATTGGAAATTCTTGATATCATTTTTTGGAGATGAGGATATTAATCCATCCATTGGGAAGAATTCTTTAAACTAACACCAAAAATGAAAACAAAGATTTCAACCATACAAAAAGAGAGCATAGAAACCCCAGATATAGCTGAAATAACCAGTAGAATGCATATAAAAACTATATATTAGAGCAAAAAAAAAAAAAAACTTATAAAAGGATAAAAACGTTTATCCAAAATGCACTACCAGTCATGTTTTTATAAAAAATGGACATGAAAATGTAGGTAAATAACTTAAGACTGCATACCTGGAAAAACACAAAATCCTTGGAAGACCAAAATGCAAATCGAAACTCAAAATATCTCTAAGACACGACTCATATAGGGTTTGAGAAGAGTCTCAAATAAAAAAGGAGTGAAAGAATTGGATATTTAATGATGAAAACCAGTCATATCTTCATTCCAACTCTGAGTTCCATCACCCTAATTATCTGGAATCCAAACTTTAGAAAGTCGCTTCGTTGTAGGGAAAAAATGCATTGCTGTAAGAAGCTCAAAAACTTAAAAAAAACTTGAGAGTTTTAAAACCTCGAATATTGCATATGAAACAAAATATGCAACATAATAAAAAACCTCCACCACTTTAAATTCGCGAGATCTCAAATAATGCTATTTTTAAAGAAAAAAGAAAGGCATGTTGTATTACATATAAATGTATGTCATTAAAAAGGTCCGCTGACTTGGATAGCGTGGGAGTTTCTAAGAAAAATGTCGTCGCATATGTCAAGGCATTCAGAATGTCTATCAAGGCATATTTCGGAACCTTTCTTCATATTCGAATTCATTAGTTTATTTTTAACAAAAACTTAATGTGTAGTTGACGTTAAAAGGCCCAACATAAAGGTAAGTTAACATTTTTAATATTATTTGCATTATACTTAAAATATAAAGTGCAATTAATATTAGAAAACTTTGAAGAAAAACTTGGGAATTAATAATATACTGTAAATATATTATCAAAGGCTTTTAAAAATAAAATAAAAAGAAAAAAGAAAAAATAGAAAAAATTAAATTAAACAATTTAAATGACTAATTTTTTAAAAATAAATAAATAAAATAAATTATTTATTTACGTTATAAACTTAGATTTCAAAAACTATATTAAACTTAATAAAAAATATGATAAAACTTTCATATAGTTGACGTGAATTTTATTAAAATAAAATTTAGGACAACACTATCATAAAAAGTGATCACCCCAATTGGATTCTTAGTTTACCCTCGTTTATTGTTATTTTGAGATTTAATGTCTGTTATGCTTGATCCTAGCTACCTATTCTCACTTAATTTTACACCTACTTCATCATACCGACAACCGATTCCAATTTCATCACATTCTCTTAGGTAAATAATATTTGGAACATTATGTACCTAGGTACATAACATTTGGAACGTTATATACTTGCATATTTTGGATCAAATTTGAACTGGGGGCCCGTGCCGGTGTTTTGATGGGAAAATAGATCATGTGTCTGGCCTACTTTAATTTTGAATCCCAAAATGTGTGAAGAGGTATATAAAATCCATATCTCTCCTTATTTTGGTAACCAAGAATAAGGATTATGATCAATTGTAAGTAATCAAGGTGAATTCAAGATTTGAAGGCAAGATCCAAGATCTAGTCTCTCTCCAAGAATCCAAGGCATTTGAAGGCAAGATCCAAGATCTAGTCTCTCTCCAAGAATCCAAGGCATTTGAAGGCAATCTTCTCCACTGAAAGATTCTCTCCCATGATGACCAAGTAGAGGGGTTCTCAATCAAGCTAGAAGATTCTTTTGTCCATTCTTTGCATTCTTCTTCCAAAGAAAATAATTATCAAGCATGGCAATGTATTAAAGATCTAGGAGTGACATTCATAGATTTATGCATTTGTGAGGGTATCCTTGATTCATTTCTACATTCCAAGGTCAAAAACTACAATTCAAGCAACATTCAAGTATTCTACATTCGTTTACAAAGGTATAATCAAGGTAGATCAAGAATTTATCTTTACATTTACATTCCTTTATTAAATTTCAATTCCATTTCAAGGTTGATTCCTAAACAAGAGCTTGACCAAGGAAAACCCATTTCTAAAACCTTTTTCACATTTTTCTATGTTTAGGAACATGTCGCGCAACTGTCAAAACTTTTACGGAAAGACCGGGTACTCTCAGAGAAATACTGCAAGTTTTATCTTGAAACACATGGTACAAGTTGTTTGGAATGTTTTGTACCTAGGTACAAGTTGTTTGGAACATTTTGTACCTAGAATTTTCATCTCATATTTGTACCATAGGCTAGTTTTGTTGCGTAGTTTCTATTTTAAGTCATTTATGGTTCTCCATTGTTCTATGAGTCTATATTTCTCTATTTATCTAAATTTTCTTATTTTTACCTCTATCTTTTTTACTTATTTCATATTGCACCTATCCATTTCACCATACACATCTACAAAAAAGGATTATTGCACCTATTTAGCACTTAAGTTCTTCTTGAGCCTATTGGGTCATTTTCCTTCTGAATAGTGCATTAGGGAATTGAATCTATTCCTTGCATCCTTCCCCCCACGTAAATTTTTGGAAAACATTAATCATGACATATCCTTTCTGATTTTGGTGTTAGATTCCTTTTTTTGCATTGGATCGTCATGTTTGATTTGATGAATAGATATTCTCTTCAAATAATTTTCATGTGCAATTGTGCTTAGTTCATTTCATTTTGAATAAAATTGATGAATGCTTACATACTTCCTTTCAAAGTTAATATTTAAATTTATTAGATCATCTCCCTTTCATTTTATTGTGCATGAGTGTTATAAAATTTAGTCCTACCTATAGCATTATAGTTATGAGAAGTTGTAGACTTATGGGTTCCTTTGATCCTGAGTCCTCTTTGTTTCCTAGGAATCTTGATGAGACAAACATGCCTACTAATGACATTCCTACCATAGTTGAGAACAATTATTCCACTCTTATCATGATGAATATTAGACTTTAAGAGTTCCTCCTATGCAAGTGCAAAATCTTTCACATGATTTTAATTTTTTTAGCAATGGTTAAAATAAGAAAAATTCAATCATGAGGCCATATCCTTAGTTGAGGGTTTGAGAAAGCTAATTCACAATGATGAACATGATGTTAATATCTTGTTTATTGTCTCTCATATTATTGATAATAATTTCAAACATATTAGAGATTGTGACCAAGAACTTGGTTCACTCCACCTCCAACTAGTTTTGAGACCTTCATTACTATTCCTACCTCAATACCTAGTGTCTCCACTTATGCTCCACCTCTCATGACCACATCTGTTCAAAATACCAATCCTACACATGTTAGCATTATTAACCCTATTGTGCCTCCTCATTCAAGTGTTCCATGTGTTTCCCTACCTTCATACGTGCCCACTTACAAAAGTGTTATATTTTTATAAATTCCACTATTCCTTCTATTTCTCATAATGGTCCAAATCTTTCACACATATCTCCTACCTTTATTTCCACCAAATCCACTATCAATAGATTGGATCAAACTATTTCATTCTTACAACAACAAATTACTTCCATGACCCAATCCAAATTCAAAATTCCTACTTGTGACATTATTAGTCCATTGTCCTTAGACATCATTTGTGTTGTGTTCCCTCAATACATGGAAATAACCCATTTGGATAATTACAATGCTAAAGGTGATCCCTTGACTCATGTGAAAACCTTTCAAACATTGTGTAGTTATTTATCTCATGATCATACCTATTCATGGCTAAATTTCTCACTAGAACCTTTCAAAATAAAGCCTTGCAATGTTATCGTTCTTTGCCTCCTTGTTCCATTGATTCCTTTCAAAACACTTCCAATGCTTTTATCCAACATTTTCAAAATAATCATAACATTTCTTTTACTAATTTGATGCATTGTAAATAAGGTGTTAAAGAAAAAGTGACTCATTTTATTTATAAATTTAAACATTTGCATGCTCATATTTCTTATCATGTGCCTGATATTGATGTGCAACATATTTTCATTGCTAATTTACAAAAAGACATTGGAGATAAGATATTGATTTTTGAATTCTCTTCCTTTACTTAATTGTGTGTAGTGCTTCATAACTATCAGCTTTAAGTGAGTCAATTTGAGAGCACCACTCCAATGGTTCTAGTTGATAAGAGTGATGCCGCATCCCAGCCCTTTCAAAAGTTTCAAAAACCTGAGGGCTTCATCAATATCAATAATTCATCAAACAACATTGATGAGCAAGTGGGAGCAACATCCAAAGGTGTGGCTCCTTTATCATCTATTTTTAGAATTTCTCATAACTTTACACCCCTTTTTGAATCTTTGTATAATGTGGCATTGAAGTTCATTAATGATGATATTTTGACACTTCCTCTCATCAAATCAATTGACACATCCAAACCTTTTCCTAAGTCATTTGATAAAAAATCTTTTTGTCAATACCATCATCAACATGACCATGATACTAAGAAGTGTTTTCGCTTGAAATTTATGATTCAAGACCCCATTTTTTCCAATTCTATATCTGTTGAGGGTGTTAATGATCAAGGAAACAAGTTCATGGCACCTCCCAACCAAAAATTGCAAATCTATACCAACACTTTACCTTCTCACTCAACCAATATTATTGAGTATACTTAGTCTCTACCTTCTTCCTCCACCCATGTTGTTGACTATGATGCTAAGTGTATTAGAGCCAACAATGTTGTCAACCTTATTGACCAATATAAACCTAAACATAAACCTAAACTTGAACCCTAGCTTTGCATTACATTTGATCCCAAAGAGACTATTAAAGCACATAGTGGTCATCTTTACCTTATAGCAAGATTTAATGGTATTCTTTCTCATGGTGTCCTTATAGATCCTACTTGCATAGTGAATGTTATAACAAAAGAACATATTTATGCCAGAAAAATGCAACAATATTGTTGGGTATGTGCAGGATCATGGTATACCAAGCTATGGCCTTAAGTGGCAATGAAAATTCAGAAAATTAGGGTTAGTCAACTTGACATAAAAAGTTGAACATCTTATCAACCTTATGTGAAAAAGTTGTAAGAACAGTTCATCTGTAGGAAATTGAATGTAGTTTCTAAACTACTATCCCTTTTTTGAAAAAAAAAAAATCTAATTGTTCAATATTTTAGATTTCAATGCAGTAGTATGAAAATTTTAGGAAAATGATAAAAAGTATGTGTATGTCTGACCACCTTAATCACAATCAAATGATGATATATTTTCACAATATTCTAAATATAAGTAGTAGACTCATGCCTGGATGTGACGCATATTTTTGTGTAAATTTTTACCAAATAAATAATTAATTATGAATTTTTTGCTACAACTTATTCAAAATAAAAAAAAATCTCATGTTTGACCACCTTAACTAATTCCAAACTTTACAAAATTGCAAACTTTTTTTTTATTATAGTAGGCGAAGCATAGAATGTGACGCATGTTTCAGATTTCAAAAAGGTTAAACCGTTTGAAAGTTATGGTTGTTTTTCAATCAGTATGTCAATCAGGACTTTAGAGATATCTCAAGTAGAAAATAAGTAATAATTACTTACTGAACTCAAATTCTGACAACAATTATATTGATGGAAAGCTGATAACGTCTTTAAGAAACCCTTTTCGTTTCATCAATTTTGGGTAAAAAAAGGTCGTCAGCTACATTGTCTAAGTCTGTAGATCAGAGGAAATATGGTGAACACGTCATTTGGGTTGACCAACCACATTTGGCATTGGAAATCCGAAACCCAAAGCAACTACCAAGCCTAATCGTATATCCGATATCTCCTGCCCAAATACAACATTTTGATTTCAAAATTTTATGATTCAAATTTTTTCAATTTTTCATTTTTATGAGTTTTAGTTTATATATTATAAATTTCATTTGTTTTAATATTAATATTTAAAGATGGTAATAGCAAACGTATTATATAATTATTTAAATATTAGTATTATATAATTATTTAAATATTAGTATTATATTATTATTTATTTCTCTATTTTATAATAGTATAATATTAGCATTAATTATTTATTAATATTTATAGTATAACAATAATACCTAGGAGAGAGTAGGACTGTAGAGAGAGAGGGAGTAGGAAATCTCTCTCTCTCTCTCTCTCAACCCATATATTACCTCCTGCCATGGAACTCTTGCAAAATGATGGCGCAGATGGAGAGTCTTGTATTCCTATAAATAGAGAACTACAGAGCTATATGAGAATGTATATGTAATTATTTACACACCCAGTTCAGGGTTATAAGAGAAGATTTACTTGAAGCTTATAGGGAGTGTGTGAACCAAATTAGAGGGAGTTACAAGAAAAAATGGGAGTTTGTTGAGCATAAAGGGTCCTCTGATTTCTAGGTTTATAACTCTGTTCAATATGTGGGGATGAGAGGAGGTAAAGATGGTTTAGAATTTGGTCTTTCATTAAATATTTTGTTTATAGATCAGTTAGTTTATCTGGAAGCCAAAAAAACTTAGCTTCAATGTAATTTTGATTGGAAACAAGTCTGCAAATGTGATTCTATTGATGATAGTCAAGAGGCGACCATTAATCATGAGCTCATAAAAAAATTGGCCATTATTTAGGGCCCTCCTGGCACTAGAAAAACATTTACCAGGTTGCAAATTATAAAGGCTTTTCTTCATCAGATTGCAAATTCCTCTGGTCCCATTCTCATAGTGTGCTTTACTAATAGAGTTCTGGATCAATTTTTGGAGGGAATATATGAATACTAGAAAATTCTAGCAAGGTTAGTATCTAGAACTAAGAGCTCAATTCTTAGCAAATGTACTCTTGACCAGGGACAAGAGAGTTGATATCATATTGTTTTCCTTGGTACAAGAAACATTGAATTCCTAATTTGAATGTAAAAACATCAGAAAATTTAGGATTTCTTAACATTCCAAACAAAACTTGTGTTGCCCTTTTCAGGGCTAGAATTGGTTTGTATGTCTTTGGAAATGCCAAGCTACTCAGACAATTCTCCAGTGTGGAGTGATATCATAAAGCATTTTACATATAATGGGTATGTTGGTAATGGAATACCACTATACTTTCCTAGACATCCAGATGATGCTGGATATATGTTGTTACCAAATCTCATGATTTAAGGAGGTATGACAATGGAAATATGAGCTTTTGTACCAGGAAATGTGCAAAGAAAAATTAATTTGTGGTCATCTTTGTCCCAGGAAATGTCATCACGAAGGACATGTGAGAATTGGATTTGCAAGGCCCGATGTATGAAGAAGTTTGAATTTTGTGGACATGTTTGCAGGAAGGTCTGTCATGCAAATTCCTATGACCCCTTTCAACACATTGGAACAATCAAGTGTGTCTAAAGGGGTCGTAGGACCCCTTAGGACACACTTGAGTGTTCTAATGTGTCAAAAGGGGTCATGGGAACTTCCTTGGGGTCCTAGTACACCTTATCACGTGTTAGGACCCCTAGGAAGTCCCCATGACCCCTTTCTACACATTTCAACACTCAAGTTTGTCCCAAGAGGTCGTAGGACCCCTTAGGACACACTTGAGTGTTCTAATGTGTCAAAATGGGTCATGGGGACTTCCTAGGGGTGCTAGTATGCTTTATCATGCGTTAGGACCCCTAGGAAGACCCCATCACCCCTTTTGACACATTGGAACAATCAAGTGTGTCCCAAGGGGTCCTACTCCTACTGCTCTGATTTTTACCAATTTGTGCCTCCTAAATACTGTGAAGATTAAACCATGTACATGTCTTTTATACGAACTTCGTGGGGTGAAGGAAGAAAATGAAATACTTAGGGCAGAGGGTGAGAAACAATTTGGAATTACTGAAAATCTGTGAGAAGAGATGAGATTATTGCGAGAAGAGGGGGAAAATCAACTAGGTCAAATTATCCAAGCCCTGATACAGCAATTGGGAACAATTAAAATAAAGCAAAAAGAGATTTCAATCTTGTGTGTAGAGGAAGAAAAACAAAGTGAGAGTGTAGAAGAGGAGATTGAGTTTCTTCGGAAAATCTCAGGCAAAGCATTGGCTACTACAGATGTCACGCTCTCTGCTTCTGATGGTTCAAAATTTCAAGTGCATTCTCTCATTCTCATGAGTGCTATTTTCATTTTTCCCTAGTTTTAAAATTCCTAAGGGTCAAGTGTGTCCCAAGGGGTCGTAGGACACATTGGAATGCTCAAGTGTGCCCCCATGACCCCTCTGCACACATTAGAATGCTCAAGTGTGTCAAAAGTGGTCCTACAACTCCTTACAACACACTTGAGTATTCTAATGTATCATAGGACCCCTTACGACCCCTTAAATTGTGTCATAGGACCCCTTGGGACACACTTGAGCATTCAAATGTCTTGAAAGGGGTCATGGGGTCTTCCTAGGGGTCCTAGTATGCCTTATCACGTACTAGGACCCCTAGAAAGACCCCATCACCCCTTTCGACCCATTTGAATGATCAAGTGTGTCCCAAGGGGTCCTAC
>MU224874.1:2297196-2316601 GCA_018584345.1 Thuja plicata | reverse complement strand
ACTTTCTTTTATGTAGTAGTATAGGTTCCCGCATCTACATTGTATTTACGAGTAGATGTTTGATATCCTTTCTTGCTTTCAGGTTGAAAGCATCTTGTGGTTTTATAAATTCATTGTAAATCTTACACGGGGAGCTGTACCTAGTTAATTCAGAGGGCACTTACGTTCTTCATGGCGAAGTGACCCAACTGTTAGTGCAGATTGGTCTTCTTGTTTGGGTGTTTAGGGTCAGTATGTAATTGTTTTCTTGGAAGACAAATCTGTTCACCAACATGTGGTGTCTTCCATTCTTCCTCCTAAAGAAGAAAAGGACCCGATGTTAATTGATCCCAAACCAAACCAAATTTCAAACAACTAAAATTAATCGGTGTGCTCAAGAGCATCATCATAAATGTAATGTTAGAGCTCATGAGTACAATTCTTAAAATATTTCATCCCCCAAGGCATATACTAATGCCTTGATTCCATTTGACCAACCATTGTATAGCCCAAGGGAGGAAGTTAATCTCAAAAAGATAAAATTGAACAAACATGATAATTCTATTCGTATCTTAGATTCTATTACGATAAACTTGGATGAAGAAGATACTCTTGATGATAATGATTTCAATGTTCCTAATGTAAATTATGTTGATTCTAGTGATTCTAATGATATGTATGAGCTTATTGATGTTAATCATGATTTACCTACTATATTCTCAAAAAATTTATCTCTTACTCCTAGTGACAAACAAAGTGACACATTCTTAGAGCATGGTCCTTGTTTGGAACTTGTGATAGTTCTGTCTACCATACTTGACATTTCTCTTCTTTCCCACCTTCCCTAAACAATATAGACTGAGATGGGGGGTGGGGGGGTCATAGGTAATATAATTGACTAGCTCCTCTTGTACGGTGGACTCTTTTGTGTGTTTGCATGTTGTGATGTGTTGGTTGCTATATGTTTTATTTATACCCTTGCTTCTTTGTTGGTGCAAGGTGATAACGGAATAGATCTAATGTTACATTCCTCTATTTGTATCTCATTTATTCTATATGTCATCTATATATTATGTCGTACATGTGTTATTATTCATAAATATTCCTTTGTGTTGTCTGATTGGGGATGACGCAAAAAGGTAGCTACCTATTCTTTTTGGTTTATGTGATGTCGGTCCAAAAATATTCTTCTTTGTATCCCTTATGTGTTATTCTTCCATTGTGACTATAGTTTTTCCACCTTTGGGTAATGATTATAGTTCATTTTGATATAATTCTGATACACATGAGTTATCATATGATCATACTGACCCTAGAACTAGTATATCCCTTTCATTTTCTCATTGTCATGTGTTAATTTACTTTGGTTTGTTCTTGTTTGGGGGAATCTCATAGTGGAAATGTCTCTTGTAGGGTGCATGTATGCTCTATTAAAGCCATTTCTCCCATTACGATGTTGACAATCGCTTTAACATTGAGGCATACACTTAGCTCCTTGTTTCACACTTGCACACACGCACAATAATTCAATGCAATCTCTTATGCATATGGCTTAGGAAATAATACTTTTCTTACTTTCATCTTCATATTATCAATGCCCCTTTGCATTATTAGGTAGATCCTCAAACAAATCTTTCGTTCATTTGGTCCTTTGATTGATCGCTTTTCTAGATCCCTTAACAAAGACAATGATTTCCTTAAGGAGTGATCCTCATTTTCTAGATCTTTTTGGAGCAATGCTTTCCTTAGGACTAATATTCTTTTTTGGATCCCTTAATGGAGATAATATTTTTTTTAAGGACTGATCCTCTTTGTTTTGATAGGTTGACTAGCATAAAATAACTTGCTCGACTATCAATGCCATCTTTTGCAGTAGGGATTTCTCTTTGCATGATCTATAGTAAGGCAATGCCTCTCTCTCTCTCTCTCTCTCAAGTGATGCCTCTTTATCTTAGTTTTGGATTTAATGAGGAATTAAGTCACTTGGAGGCTTATTGTTTCCTTGTTTCCTTGAACTTGAAAAGATTGTTCTTATGCATTGATATACTTTATTTTGAGCATGATTTTGTCTCATACTCCTGCTGAAGTGGGGGCTAAATGTACTTCCCTAAAAAGTTAGCATACATAATTGGATGCTCATTTTAGCCCCTTTTTTGTGATTTTGATATTTAATGTTCATTATGCCCTATCCTAGCTACCTATTTATATTTCCCCTTCTTATGTGGTGTCCTTGCTACAAAAAGACACTATGTTATATAGGATTTGATTTGATTTGGTCACTATGGTATTAGTGCCTATGGTACACATTGGTCAGGTTGATTCATGACACAATTTGATACATGTTGTGTCACATTGGATGCTATAGGCACATGGTTGTTTACAAACATACATATAGGTTACATACATACAGGCTGATTTAGTATACATGTTCATACATAGATGTTTTGTTTAGTTATACATGTTATATACATTGATGTTGATGTTATTGATTCAAGGTGATGTAATTGTTCATAGGTTGATGGTATTGGTGCTATACAGGTTGACACTATTTTTAGGAAAGTCTATTACATTAGATATTGATACATTTTGACAGTGACACTTATATTATTGTGGGTTTTTCATATGCAGCCTTATTTTGTTGGTACAATATGTATCTTGCTCTAGAGTAGTTATTATTGTCTTATGTAGTTTTGATTCCAATAAGGGATTAATACCTTATCAAAATTTTATTGATAAGCTATTTATATCTTATTACATACAAAGTATATAATTTATTAATGACCTATCCACATGTATCAAGTGATAAGTTGTATATAATTTGAATTGACAGAAACACATAACATTATGGTAGTGATCTTGGTTTGAAAGTGCAAAATCTATGTAAATCTTGTATATGCAAGTCTCATTATGGAAATGATAAGGTTCCTTGACCTTGGGTATATTACTCATGACAAAAATCATAGGCTTTTGTTTGATTATTTTGACATCAATTATATTAAAGGTGATAATGAGATTTTGTTTTCCAAGATATATACATCATTGTGATCTTTGGTTTTGAAGGTATCATTAGTTAATAAGGGTATTGACTACCCACGAGTACAAACACAAATTCATTATCATTTGTAAAAATAATTTGGTCAAATGTCTTTGGTAAAGTCATATACACATGGGTCTTTGTTTGAAAGGTACTATAATGTTTTTGGTTTCATTTTTGAAACCCTACTCATGAGATCTAGGGAACGAACACTTGCAGTTACAAAAGTTTGTTTTTTGAGACCATTTTGTGTAGAGAAATGTAGTTGGAGCTGAAAGTAGAGGAACTTATGATGGTACAACAATTATTATTCAAACTGAATTCTTGGAAACTAGTAATAATGAAATTTTTGTGTGCTTCGAATGTTTTTTACCTTGAATGGTTGGTGACTTTATTGGACAAAAAAATTGTTTTTATTTTCTATGATAAGAAGTTGCTTATTCTACCTATTTTGGAATTAGAAAATCACCCTTAGTGGAGTTTGGAAACAATTTATTGGATCTCTATTATGATAGTTCTTTTTCAGTTTTCTTTACAATGATTATTGTGCCAGTTCTTTGAGAAAATATAAGGGTTTTTTATTTTTTATAAAAATGTGAAGAGGATCGGTATGAAATGACACAACTATTTTTTGAATGAAGGGTTTCATAGTATGTAAAATGAATTGAAATGAGCTCAGATTTCTCAAGAATCTTGTAAAAATGGTTTTCATTGCATAGTGATATTTGGGGTTTTATTGTTTCAATCGGCATACTGCATTTACAGTCTGATTACATTACTTAGATGGAGCATTGAAAAATGTTGCATATATACTATTGTTTCTAAATCTCAAGCGTAATGAGATTTTTAGAAAATATTTCAAACTGAGACTGAGATGATACTTTGTTCTTTTATCATCTAAAATTTATTACATTTTTTCTAATGACGCAATCTTATTTTCTAGTGAGGCATTTTTTAGTGATTTTTCATCCCTATGAGGGTTTTCCACTCATGAAAATTTTTGTTATGATTTTTCATTATTTGTGGTATATTTGGTCTACAAGTTCAAATTGTTAGTCTCGTGAATATTTCATGATATGGGCTTCTATGATGTCCTGACCTTTTGTGACATTTTTATATTCTTTATTCTCATTCATGTTAGACAACTTTGCATGCATAATGTTATACTTGATAATTAAATTGTTCTGAAACTTGCATTATACGTGTTCAAAATTGTGAAAGATTAATTGAATGTCATTTAAAATTGGTAAACCACTTATTCACTCCCCCTCTTAGTGCTATCATACTCCAAAAAGTGGTATCAGAGCCAAACCCTTGTATATTAAGTCTAACTAACTTAGGAGATTCTTGGTCGTGGAGTACTTGTTATGACTAAGTGAAAAAGAAATAAAAGTCAAATGAAAACACCTAGTGTCAAGAAAAAAGATGATCAAACAAACCCTATTAAGTCTAATGAAGTATTCCTTCAAGAAAATTCCTTTCTAGTTGATACGATAAGTGATAATAAGAACAAACCTATAGTTGAATAAGAAGTTCATACTGTGAGTGAATTTGAACAAGAAGTTGAAGGTGATGAGTTTGAAGTTGATTTCGAAGCAATTATTGATTAGGAAGGAGAGATTTATGTTGACTTAGATTTAATTAGGGACCTTAAAAGAGAAAACTGGAAACTCAAGGCTTTAATTGAAAAGGAAAAGCGAGTCAAATTGAAAGAAAAATAATAAATGTGTAAAAAGTTTGAGGATGAACTTGATTATTTGAAAAAGAGTGTACGAATGAATTATCTATTAAAACATATTTCTAATGATTCAGATAACATAATATTAAGTCTAAAAATAGAGATTAAGGAGACTAAGAGGATTTTAGAAGTCACAAAATCTACCTTGGATGCCAAACTTTTTGAGTGCCATAAGCTTGAAGGAGAGGTTTTTAATTTAAAGAAAGATCTTCAATCCAATAAGATCCAGTTAGAGAAAATAAGAAGTTTAAGAAAATTATTAATGCATTGGATGATATTTTATGTAGGAAAAAATATTCCAATTATCTTACTGATTTAGGATATGAGATAGGGAAAACCTCTTCAAGTGAAAAGGAATAAAAAAATGAAATATTTTTTGTATCTGCAAATGGGAAGGGATGGAGTTTCAAGGTTAGACAAAATCCAAGAAAGAAGATAGACATGAAATATAATGCTACTGCTCCTAAAATAGAAAATAAGGTTACTTATGAAAAATAATACAAGGTCTTCAACAACGTTGGAAAAATAAGCAACTAGTCTATAGAATCTCCATCTGCTAGACATTATCAATCAATAAGGTATACACAATTTTAGTTTTATGGTTTGTTATGTTTTTCATGGGTATGGTCATAGAGCTAGGAATTGCAGTGCTTATAGGTTATCGATAAATTCTTATGTTTCTCTTGTCAATCAATGTCATATGCTATAAATGTAATAACGTTTGGCATAAAGTACAAAAATGTAGATATAAATGAAGAACAGGTACTCAAAGAAATAAAAAGAAAAATATTATGAAGGTCTAGAGGAGAAAGCCAGTGCAAGAGGGAGAAGATCTTAAACTTGTCCATAATGTAAAAGAAACATCAATGAATGCCTGAAAATCTACATGAAATCAGGGGGAGTATAAAGAATTTGTCTTTCATCCCTTAGTTGAGGTAAAAGTTGAAGTTTTTTTAGTTATATTGTGTCATTGCAAGGATTTTGTATTGATGGATTAGGTTATGGAAAGGAAGAACATGTGTATTATGGATAATACATGCATAATGATAGTATGAGATTAGGAGAGTAATTCATTGGAGTGTCACTTATTCTTTTTTGGCATGCTATACTATGCAAATCTCATTTGTAAGGAGAGTTTACAAATAAGGTGGTACATTGTCAATGAAGCTTGAATTTATATGTAGGTTGAATATCTCAGATATAATTTCATTGGTTCTTCACCATTTACACTAATATTAACCCCAATGATATTCTATGGTCTCTATGTAGGTGTTTATGGTGAACATTGCTTTACACAACATTGATCAAAGTCGAGAGAGTATTTCAATTTGGTTGAGTAACACTTTAAGATGGTAATCTCAAAAGAAAAGAATATGGGTAGTTAAAGAAAATTAAGGTCTATATGTGTTGTTCATAAGGTTTCATGGTTTTATGATTTCATGGATGATGCTCATGTGTTCTTAAGGTGAGTGCTACAATGCTTCACTTATTCTTTATGTTGGGAAGTCACATTGAGATTAAAGGCAATCTTGATGTAAATGTTTGGTTTCATAGATATTGTTCAACATGCCATATAGATCACAAATGTCAACATAACTCAAATGAATTATGTCAAGACAAGATTAATTCAAAGAGAAAGAGAAAAAATTGGTCAATGAAAATGATATTTCAATAGCATAAATATCA
This sequence comes from Thuja plicata, assembly GCA_018584345.1. NCBI lineage: Eukaryota > Viridiplantae > Streptophyta > Pinopsida > Cupressales > Cupressaceae > Thuja > Thuja plicata. The sequence goes on along the minus strand of MU224874.1, from coordinate 2,310,164 downwards.
ATGATACTTCAAGTATCTTCACAATGATCTATGCATAGTTAATAGTTGAAAGTGATTGTGACTAAATTTGACCACTGATACAGACAATAGGAAAATGAAATGGTTTTGTATGTTTCCTTCTTGAGAATTACATTGCAGGGACAATTATCTTAATAAGAAGATAAGACAATGATCTCAAATTTAAGAATAAAAAATTATTATTGAACTAGAAAGGACATTAATTATCTCATTTGGTTGATAGTATACCTTTGAAATTAAATAAAAATGGCCAAATTGCATCCCAGTATGAGTCAATAGACAAGTACATTGAGATCATTGTAGAGAATATTGTTTTGAGATTGCTTTTGAGATTAGATCTTTGTGACAACAATGACAAAGATCATAAATCATAACTTTGTTAGCAAAAGAACAAGGCATATTGTTTAGGGGGACTCATTGAGATAGAGTATCTTGTCTCTTTGTCACGCGAATATATAAAATTGTAGATCAATTTTTTTTATCAATCTTAGACCAACAAATGTCAGTGGTGGCATATATCAATGATAAAGGTTTATGTATGAGTGCGTCTAGTCAAACTATAATATCAGATAAATGTGCATTTACAAATGTATTGAGAAAGAGATATTTGAAAACCTTTGTGATTAGGGTATGATGATTCAAAGTATTACACTTTCACCTCTTTCTTGAAGTACTTGCATGCATCTTTCATTGTTATCTTGAGATTATAGTGATCACAATATGATATATTATAGTGATATTGAGAACATCATACACATTCTTGTTTGTTACTACACTTGGTTCATTTTATTATGAAAGAACACAGTTATAAAAACATTTATTATCTTTCACTTCACTTACTTGAATACTTCTTTAAATGTAAAGATGATGCAATAGAAAACAATAAAGTTGTCTAAATTGGATTGATTGTCATCTTCTTTTTTTGAGGAGTTATGCATGATTTGTCATCATTTATTGATAACATAACTTGAGCAAACACTTTTTCTTCTGATAGTGATCTCTAGGACTCATGATATGTTTGAAAGTTGTACTTTATATAGTACATGCTAATTTCTTGATCTTATTCAAGATTAACAAGGTGTGCTGGGATGCTCTTTGTTATGCAAGATAATTTGTTCTTGGTTTGGACTCATCAATACTTTAAAATTTATAAAGTGTTTGAGAAAAACTCCCAAACTTTATACTATTATTCTAGAGCTTGAGATTCTTAGTGCTATCTTATGGTTATCGTAGTTGATCTTATTGTATACCTTGTCTTTGGTTCAGATCTTCTTGGTTCAGTGGTTATTAGCTTTAGAATTTATTTGTTATACATGGATCCCCATGATTTAGTGGTTCCTTCTTGTCCTATTCTTTGATGTATAGAATATTTATTCTCTTTTGATTTTAGTGGATATCTAACCATTTAGTGTTATGATTCAGGGGAATCTATTCATGCTTATACATGTTATTTTTCAGTTTATCTATTTCCACACTTCCCATGACTATGTTCTAATTTATTTTTCAGAGGACATTGTTATGTTTTCTCTCTTTAGTCACTAGCCGTTTTTCTTACACATGTCATTCCTATTAGTTTTTAGTAACTACTAATTAGTTCTCTTGCAAGTTTCACAACCTTGGTACTTTACTGGTTCAATTCTCCTTTGTCATTGCTGCCAAAAAATGGGGATAAATATGGGTGTTTTTGTCATCAAGGACAAAGGGGGACTTTTTTGTCCCTTCTTATGTGTTTTCCTTGCCACCAAAAGGCACTATGTTATACTATGTTATACATGATTGGATTTGGTTTGGTTACTATGGTATTAGTTCCTATGGTACACATTGGACATATTTATTCATGACAGGTTAATTCTGGTTGTGTCACATTGGATGCTATGGGCATGTGGTTGTTGACAAACATACATATAGGTTACACACATAAAGGTTGATTTTGTATACAGGTTCAGACATACTGCTTGGTGTGTATGGTGAAAACCTACCCATGTGGAACAAGCTCAAACATGAAAATGTTAGTTATAAACCAATATAAACTAACATATCCATAAAACTTGTAACTCCACAATGTCTTCCAACATAACCCCTCGAGAAAATAACGCAAAAAATAAATGTTGTGGAATTTTCTCAAAAAAAAGTAGAAGGGAGGAAGAAGAATGAGGAGGAAGAGAAACAAAAGGGGAAATTAGTTTGTGCCACGAGATGTTTCCTTGGGGGGGGGTCGTGGTAGACCTAGGGTATATCGGGGGCATGATGCACCAATTGGGATGGGGGAATAGTGAATAAATAGGAGCCTCAAAATGCAGATTGAAAGAATGTTAAATGAAATTATCTATGCAACTAACTAAATGCAAAGGGGATTTTGGGGATTATATCATGTTAATATCAGAGAGAACACCCTAGTTTTTTTTTTCAAGAGGAGGTATGCATTACATGCTAGACAATGTGGATTACATGGTTCCTTTGCATGGACTAGACTCTCAGACAAACAAGGTATATTTAGGAGCATAGATGTAGATCACCAATCACGGTAGAATTAATGCAGTGACACTCATGAGGAATCCATAGTACACCCAAGTATTTATTAGGGACTTGGTGGAAGTGCATGAGAACCTACCCCCAGTGAGGCATACATAACCATAACTGTGTGACCAACAAAGATGCACTAAAGTAACCACAAACATATCATTTCGCAAATGACACATATTCCAATATATACCATCCAAGATGCACCAAGATATTGAAGATCAAGGAAATCAGGAGTGGGTCTACTAAAACACAAAGATAAAATAAACAAAAAGGCATCATGACCAAGTAGTCATTCAGTCCAAATTTATTTCCATGAATAGGATTGTGTGATGGAGGATTGATAAGTCGACGCTGGAAAGATGCATCATGATGAGCAAAGATTGATTGATGTCAAAATGGGCATTCATTGGCAATAGTTGTGAAATGAACAAAGAACTCATAAAGTTGATCTCTGAATTGATTTGATAATTCTTATGGGGTCAAAGTGTCTAGGAAAATCTCAGTGTGATGGGGTGAATCCCAGTTTGATGGGATAAAGCTCAGTTTTATAGGATGAGAATGGGGAGAATATCATGTGATTAGATGATGAAGGAAGGACTCAATTGGATAAAATGAGATTGGAGGATAAGATGTATTTAAATATGATGGAAGAAAGATAAATTGATTTGATGAGAAGATAAATAGATTTAATATGAAAGGATTTGATGCATAGATAGAATGGATTGGTTCCAATGAAAAGGGAGAACCAAGGCATGGTAAAGGAAAGGGGGATGGATATTTTATGGATGGAAGATAGATGGATGGAATGGATGCTTGATGGGATATGGGAGATTAAAAGATGGGAAAAAGGTGGATGAGGATCCAAAGACCATGTTGCAAAGGAGTTAAAATTCCCCACACTAAAGGTAAGAAAATGAAGGATTGGAAAGATGGGGGATAAAAATGTATGAGATGAAAAGATGGTGTGTAATGGATATTCAACATTGCCCAAAGCATGCATGGATATTTTAGTATTTTATTGCCTCTAGTATTGATCAAGAGAAAAGGTATGAATGTGGAAGGTGGATGGATACAAGATATGTGATGGAGGGTATGAATGGAATAGGATAATGGATAATGATATGGAGGATATACACGTAATAGGGTAATTAAGATCAAAGATATGGGAAATGAGGATGGAGTTATATAGGAGTATGTATGGAGGATTGATGGGAACTCATGGTCCTTCTCTACAGAGTCAACCTAACTCTTCTCTAAGATCTCTCTCCTAGACCTCCTAGGGTAATTTCAAACCCTAATTTGAAGTAAGTCACTAAGAACTTCACTACCTTCTCAAGACCCGGTTCCCATCAACAAGTTATTCTTCCACACTTTGTGAACCTACAAGGGTAGATTCATTCTGACTAAACCAAATCGTTCAGCCAATGCATTCATAACATCTTTCTCACTTTCTTCCCTAGCTAGACTATTACCAAGCTCGCCTAGGGTAAGAACTCCAAAATCATGACTGTCACTTCTCCTAACAAAACCAAAAAGAAAACTATATACATGGGCTCCTCTCGAATTCCATCCATGCACATGGTTCTCACCATGGATTCAAGAACCTTGAGGAGCCATTCAGTATTTACAACCCAGAATGGGAAATGAACTTATAAATTACAAAATGAGAACAAAAGCCTAAACTACTTGCACACCAAGCAAACAACAATGCTTGAAAATAACCAGACACACAAACTACAACTTTTCATTAACTGGAAATAATAAAAATCATACAAAATATTTTACTCTTTTAACCACTCCTTTAAACTCTCTATCAAATCCCCCAAAATGAAGGCTTGCAAGATATTAAATAATATTCCCATCATTAGAATAGAATTAACTGCCCACTCAAGTCAAAAGAATCTTTTCAGGAACCGTTACAACTGACCATACTGTCCACTAAAGACAAAAGCCTATTTTCTCAGGCCATTGTAACTGAGTGTACCAAGCAACAATAGTACATACTGAGCATCAGAACATGCCACTGAGCAACAATAGCACCGAACACATCAGTATTGAGCAACAACAATACCGAGTAACATTAGTACCAAGCACCAGTATCAATCATCGGTACCAAACATCATTACCGAGCATCAGTACTGAGCATCATTATCGAGCATCAATACCAAGCATCATTACCGAGTATTAGAACATGCCAAGCATCTTATCTTAATGCATATTAACTTTCTAAGGTTCCTAATGCCTTGGTTGGATTTTTAGAGGCTTACAAACTACCTCTAAAATACACAATTAAACTAAAAACACGCATCTAAGCAACTAGGGTATTTATTCACCAATTTGATCCAATTTTCACTCAGTAATTACAAGAGTGAATTAACAAAACACCTTACAAAACTACCCCATGTAGGGGTGTTTGCGTGATGGCCCCCTTCGCGTGAACACCCCTGCAACCATTTTTTTTATATATTTCCGGCGACTCATTCACTTTCACATTTTACTATTAGAGATCTTGTGGACCATGGCTTAGAAAGAACCATTGACGTCCAGAGCAACATCAACACATCCTAAGATTTTTCAACCTCTTCCGATTGTCATTTGTATTAGGTACATGCATTTTTCCCTTTTTATTGTAAATTATATGTTTTATAGTTATTTTAGTTAGTTTTTTGTTTTAAATAATTGTTAGTTAGTAGAAAATCGTAGTAGAAATGTTAGAAAACATTTAGAAAATATTAAAAATGTTAGAAAACATTAGAAAATCCTAGTAGAAATGTTAGAAAACATTAGAAAACCATAGTATAAATGTTAGAAAACATTAGAAAATTGTAGTAAAAATGTTAGAATATGTTATAAATTCGTGGTAGAAATGTTAGCCAAATGTTAGAAAACATTTAGAAAACATTAGAAACCGTAGTAGAAATGTTAGCATTATGTTAGAAAATATTACAAAACCATAGAAAATGTTAGAAAATATTTGCTTTTAAATTGTTTTTAGTTAGTTATATTACGAATCTGTCTCCCTCTCTCTCTAAATTATGTATATGTTAGAGTTATGTATAAGCATGTTATTCATGTATAGTTATATGTTAAAATATTATCCTAGGACCCTTTAAGACACTTAGAGGACTGGCCTTAGTATATCCTAGGATACTTTAGGACCCCTATTGTGACATAAAACTCTTTAAAAACCCTTAGGACCCTTTAAGACACCTAGGATGTAGAAATGTTAGCAAAATTTTAGAAAACATTAGAAAATCATAGTAGAAATGTTAGAAAACATTAGAAAATCGTAGTAGAAAATGTTTGTTTTTAAATTGTTTTTAGTTCTAGTTATATTAGGAATCTCTCTCTCTCTCTCTCTAAATTATGTATATGTTAGAGTTATGTATAAATTTTACTCATGTAAAGTTAGATGTTAAAATATTATCCTAGGACACCTTAGTACATCCTAAGACCCTTTAAGACACTTAGAGGATGGGCCTTAGTACATCCTAGGACCCTTTAGGACCCCTATTGTGGCATAAAAATCTTTAAGAACAATTAGGACCCTTTAGGACACTTAGGATGACCTATTAGAACTCTTTAAGAACCATTAGGATCCTTAAGAACTAATAGGACACCTTAAGACCTAACAATACTAATAGGACCTATTAAGACCAATTAGTACATCCTAGGACCCTTTAGGACTATTAGTACATCCTAGGACCTTATTGTGAGAAAAAACTCTTTAATAAATCTTAGGACCCTTTAAGTCACTTATGATAACCTATTAGAAATCTTTAAGAACCTTTAGGACCCTTTATGACATATGACCCCTTAAGATGACCTGCTAGAACATATATGACACCTCAAGACACCTAGGAACCCTTATTAGGACATTTTGTGACATAAGATTCTTTAAGATTCCACAAGAACCCTTAGTACGATCTATTATGACATAATAGGTCCTATGATGACATAGTAGATCCCATTATGACATATGACCCCTTAAGATGAGCTATTACAACATATGACCCTTATGACCCCTTATTAGGACCTTTTGAGACATACAATTCCTTAACAACCCTTATTATGACATGATGACCCTTTAAGATGACCTATTACAACATATGACCCCTTAAGTCACCTAGGACCTCTTATTAGGACCTTTAGTGACATGTAACATTCCTTAACAACCCTTATTATGACATGATGACCCCTCAAGACCTAATAGGACTAATAGGACCTATTAAGACCAAATAGTACATTGTAGGACCCTTTAGGACTATTAATACATCCTAGGACCCTTTAGGACTCCTATTGTGATGTAAAACTATTTAAGAACCCTTATGACCCTTTATGACATATGACACTTTAAGATGACCTATTAGAACATATATGATCCCTTTAGACACATAGGAACTGTTGTGGGTCCACAACACACACCCCATTTTTTAGTCCTCTGACCATGGGGACTCCCCTTCTTTCATTTTTTTGGTTTTTTGGTCTTGTTTTCCCCCTTTGAGTCCTCGCTCAGTCAGCCTCAGAAGAATATGCATCAGCATGGTTAGACAAAGAAAAGCACCTTTTTGGCCTTTCATCTCTTTTGGTGTTTCGAGGGACCATAGTAATCTGAAGCACTGAAATGGCCTAAAGGCCAAAAGTTGGTCCTTTCAGTGTTTTTAGCCTCCAAAAACACCAAAAGTCTAAAGGTGTCTACCTCCAAACTTTTGGTTTTTCAGACACCGAAACCACCAAAAATACTGATGTTAAAGCCCGTAGGTTATAAATTGCAAAGGCCCCAATTTGAAATCACTTTGTGTTCTTGATTCAAATTTCCTCGGCAGCTCGCAGCTTCAGCGATTTTTTCCCTCAGCCCTGAGATTGACCACATGCGTGTGCATCCAGCTTTGTTGTGTTGTCCACCCCGCTCCTAGCCCCTTTGAGGTAGGCCTCATTCACTTCCTCACATTTTCTTTCTCCTCTGGTTTCTTTTTAAGTTTTAGGGTTTTTTTTCCCTAGCGCTTGTCTGACCTAGGGCGTTTGGATTTGCTTCTCCCCTAGTCTCTAAGGGGCTTTGGGAACCTTCATTTTACAAGAGGTCCGTCCGTGTCAAGTCAGAGTTTTTCCCTCTAGTTTTATGTTAGGGTTTTGTCTTGTCACGACCTTTGTTGTAGGTTTTAAGCCTCTGAAAGGCCAAAAAATGGGTCATGTGGTCGTCTGTCTTATTTTCATAGATTCGACCCTTTCAGTGTTTCAGACCTCCAAAATGTAGAAAATGCCGACAAGACCGAATCCCCAAAATTCCTATCTCTCATCGCCCTTTCCGAGACTTAGCCTTTTCGGCAATTTGGACCTCTGAAAGGTCTGAAATGCCAACAGATCCAAGTCTTTGAAACCTGGTCTTCAAGTTTCAGGATTTTTAGCATCCGCAAAACCTTCATACTTTTGGATGCAAAAAGGTCCGAAACAAACTCACTTCAAATGATGGATTTTTGCACTTTCGACCTTTTTGGCCTCTGAAATAGTTTTTGGCGTCTGAAACCCTGAAAGTGTGAAAAACCTGCATTCTCGGTGACTTAGAGAGTTTTTCTCTATTTTCTTAGTTTAGTCAGCTTTCTTTCAGTTTGTTTTTCAAATACGATACTGATACTTGCATGTTTTATTACAGGAATGCCTGAGAAAAAGAATAATTCACCCATGAAGTACCTGTACAAGGGGAACACTCCCCCTTCAAATATTCGCAACAAGCATAGTGAAATCACTGATACTGATATTGGGAATATGAATTAGGATGACTTCCTAACAAGATGTGGCCAACCGGTAAGGAGATCAGAGGATTGTACATCCTTGGTATTAGCAGGACTGGCCAGTGTAGTAGCCCACCCAGTAGTCGTGTCCTTGCCTGAATTGATCACGACCCCAACAAATCATTACGACTCTGACAAAAGGGTGGTCCAGAATAGAGAGGGCCAAATAGTATTGGATATTAGGCTAAATGTCATAGAAGATGTTTTTCATCTCTACAAAGGCATGGAAAAGTTGTATGACTTCTTCATAGAAAAGGGAAACTTATAGTTTAGAAACAAAGTGGAGGAGGCTTATGAAATAGTCAACAATCACTACCTCGAGCAACCTCTCACCAAAAATAAGCTGGAAAAAATAGACTTAAGGAGAGGATACATGAAAGATGACATCAAGGCAGCAATAACAATGATAAGTCGAGTATACGAGTTACCACAATCATTCCAACTAGAGAATTGGATGATTCTCCTTATAGAAAGACTCAGGGGCCACAGGTCTAGGTTCGACTGGGGAACCATCATCAGTGAGAATTTGAATGAACATCTGGTGGTGGTAAAACACAACCCTAATTTTTATATGAATACTTATGTGGTGTACCTACTGGCAGCAAGGGTAGATTACCCAAGAATCATAAAGAGAGGGAGCCTAAATGATCCCAATGCATGGCCTCACATCATATACCCCCAATTGTAGAAAAGGGAAAAAATGTTAGAAGATAGCCTAGACTACCGGATAGTCAATGATGCCTTCATTTTTGCAATCATCCGATCTATTGAGGGTGATTTTGCAAAAAGGATGTCAAAGGAAGCGACCGCCAAGGTGAAGGCCATAGGTGCCTATTACATACAATTCAAAACCTTCACATATATTCGAATAGTAGGATCAACTGTGAATCCAAAGAAGTTGCCTAGATATCCATCTGACTGGATAATCATTTTGGAAATGGCATGGCAACTCGTAGATGGCTATGAACACATAAAACACAAGAAGAAGCACTGTTGGGATTTTCCCATCTCACTGGGACCATATACCCTACAGGACATGAAGGTCTATAAATCTTTGGCCTTTGAATAGGATGACTGCCCCCTACAAATCTATGACATAGTGTGGCCTCGATTTAACCCTATAGGCACATACAACCACATTATTGGAAAGTTCTACATTCATGAACCACACCTAGAGGATCACTGGATGAACTGCGTAGATGATCATGAGGTCAAAATCTGGGATTATTGCAGAATGACTCTTACCTTGGAAAAATAATTCATAAAGACCCTTATTCCCCTGAAGGTTTGGGATTATGATTCAGAAGAGGTCCTAGAGGCCATCTATATAGATGAAAAGATATATGACCGACCCATCATGAACACAAAGGTCAAAAAAGATGAAAATGATGACATAAATTTCTGGGCAAGGCACGTGATGAGAACAACAAAAGAATGGATCAAGAGGCCATACAAAATGAGCCCAATACCTATGAAAACATTGATGGATCCACCCAAGAAGGTGGATAAAAAATGCGGAGAGATAAATACAGTGCCACAATACAAGAAGGCACCGCCACAAAAGCTAAGCATAGTGTATGGCCACGAACATGCAGTAGAGTAAGGATCAAACCCAAGGCCCAAGGCTCCTAAAAAAAGAATGACCATATTGATAGATCCTCCCATAGGATAAACATAGGTTGCACTAGATGAAGGAACATCTACTTCTGGACAATCTCCACCTATCAACGGAAAGGGGAAGAAGACATAAAAGAGGAAGAAGACTACCAAGGAGCCTACAATATAGTTCAATAATGTTATAACACCCCCTCAAATTCCTACTCCACCAACTAATCTCCCACCTCCTATTGCTACTCCACCCCCATTTCTCATAACTCCACCAACTACTCTTCCATTTCCAATCCCAAATCTCCCAACACCTACTCCACCATCGCCAAGCCCTTTGACTTACCACATCCCGACATTGGGAGGATCAGTAACTAGAGAGGCAGCATCAACCTTCGAAACCAAAGTGTAGGTTATGATTGGTCTCAATACCGAAGCCTCAGTTAGTTCCTCAGGAGAGGAAGACAAAAGTAAGGAAAAATAAGATGAGGCAATGCAAGAGGGAGACAAGGCAGAAGAAGAAAGGGGAGAAGAAGAATGCCAAGGAAAAGAGAGTGAAGGGGAATAGAGACAAGAACAAGAAGAGGGGCCAGAAAAAGAAGTGACTCTAGGGTCTCAAAATTTAGATTCAATTCTTCAAATTACCCCACATGAGCTGGTCATTGCATCTAGTAGACCCAACTAGTTTACCAAAGAAATCAAGTCTAGGAGAAGAACCTACTCAGATGAAGATGAATGGGAGAACATGGATATAGAATCCTTAGGGCAAGCCTTTCATTAGATGAAAATCATATTACCAGCACAGACAATTTCCTATGTCACTTAGGACACTAGGGGATGCTAGAAGACACAGGTTGCAGTCCCATCTGCCAGCACCTCTCAAGCCCAAACTACTTCGGAAGACTATACATTTGAAGAGGTAGATTTGGGGGAACCTACCAGGGAAGGGAGTGTTAGCACTGCCTTGTAAAAATTTGAATTTCTTAGTTTTTTTGTTTTTCCCGGGCTTATTTGATTTCAAATCTTATGCTTTACCGCCAAAATGAAGTCAAAAACCTTTTTTAAGTCATGTTTTATGTTTAGTCGCTCTATCGCGTCGGTCTTTTAAAAGAGTCTTTAAGTCATGCGACTACGTGACGAGCTGTTTGAGAAGGAGAATTGCGCAATCATGATCTATTTATGTCCAGTTATCATTTGTCTGCGAGTGAGCGGGTCTTATGTTTTAAAAGGGTTAATCGCGCAGTCGCGATGTTTTGTGGAGGTCAAGTTGCAGGTTGGCGATTCCGTGACGAGTTGAAAAGAGGTAAATCACGCAGTCACGATAAAGTCATACTGTCTATCATCACGTTCTGCGACTGAGTGAGTCATGTCAAAAATAAAGTAGTCGCGCACCTGCGTTAAGTTTTATGTCAGTGTAATAAGTTCCGCGAGCGCGCGACGAGGTCCTATCCCGTAGGTCGCTCACTCGCTCATGTTTTAACTTTATTGTCTTTTGCAGTGCGAGTGCGCGGTGAAGAGGTGGAGTATTAATGTGAAGATGCCATCACTCAGTCGCACAAGTCATTTTCAACAGTCATAGCAATCTGCGATCGAGCAACTAAAGGACTATTAGACGCCTCTCTCACTCGCCAATGGTCAAGTGACATCAAAAATTAGCTCGCGAGTAAGCGACAAGCCAAAAAGAAGAAGGTCATCGCTCAGTCGCCAGGCAATAGAGAAGAAAGAAAAATAGCTCGCGAGTGGGCGACGAGGTGAAAATGAAAAGCATTGCTCAGTCGCTGATCAAAAAAGATGGAAGGAACAGAGCTCGCGGGTGTGCGATAAGTGAAAAAATGAAAAGCATCACGCACTCGCTGATCAATGAAGGTGAAAGAAAAGCCAGCTCGCGGGTGTGCGATGAGTAAAAAAGGGAAAAGCGTCACTCACTAGCTACTAGATGAAGATGATCAGAAATCAGCTCGCGAGTTTGTGACTAATAACAGAAAAGACACATCGCTCACTTGCGCAGGAGATAAAGCTGGAGTATAAAGTGGTGTGGGTGTGCGACGAGTCAAAGGAGAAAAGCATCGTGCACTCGCCAGTCAACAAAGAAGAAAGAAAAATAGCTCACGAGTGGGCGACGAAGGTGAAAATTAAAAGAGTCGCGCACTCACAGTCCATAATGAAGTGGAGTTTCTGAGCTCGCGAGTAGGCGACGAATCAAAGGAGAAAAGCATCGCTCAGTTGCCCAAATCAAAAATTGCATTCTAAACAGCCAGCGAGTGTGCGATTAGGGAAAAAGATGAAAGATAAGAGACATTGTCTCCCAGTCGCCCAAACTCAGGTATAATGAAAAGTTATCTCGCGAAGCGCGTGACAGACATGAGATGAGGCTAAAGACTTGGGTCACTACTCACTCGTAGAAGATGAAAAGTGGAGAAAGGAAGGATGGTGAGTATGTGACCAAGTGAATAGCAGGAGTGCGTCGCTCACTTGCAAGGATCTTTCCAGAAATGAAGAAACAACACAGAGCTAAAGAGCCACCAAACAATAAACAGAAAATAGAGTATAGCATTCTGCAGAACAGAAAAGAGATATGGCTAAATACGTGTCTGAGGCTAGAGCTGCCATGGATGCTAGGTGAAGTGGAAGCTGTTACATTTTGATTGGTCCACTGTCAAAAAGGTGAACAACGGGGAGGTAAAGCATAAAGGATAAATATGGTTAAGCCACGAAAAGACAAACCGTGTTAATCAGCTGCCACCTATGTTCGGTTGCAAAATTTTGTTACACGCAGTTGTATAATCCTTCCCAGATGTCTGTAGCTTGTTGTATCCTTGTGCTATAAAAGGATCCCAAGACTACTGTTACAAGGATGGTCATTTTTCTATCTGAAGATACTAAATCAATTGTAATATATCTGGTCTTTTCTGGAGAAATTTCTGTTTGAATGTAGTAATTGATGATGACTTCTGAATGAAATCTAGTTCACAGTTTCTGAAACATTTATGTGGATTTTCTGTCTTCATTTTAGCATTCTGAGTTTTGTTTAAA
>MU224874.1:2267513-2281659 GCA_018584345.1 Thuja plicata | reverse complement strand
TATTTCTCAAGCACAATCTACTTTTATTGGTAATTGTTATAAATGTCAAAAGAAAGGACACAAGGCACATGAGTGCAGATCCAAAGTAATAAATCCAAAGAGAAAAACCTATATGGACAAGTACTGTCCTACATGCAAGATGAATGGGCATAAACATAAGGAATGCTGGAAAAAGAATAACAAGGCATGGACTCCAAAGGAGAATGATAAAAGCTACAAACCAGCAAGAGTAGGTAACTCATATGTTTGGGACTATAACACATGGGTAAATTGCACAACATGTGGAAGGTATGGTCATATTGCTGCCAACTATATGAGAAAGTGGACCAGAAGGTCAAGAGGATGGTCCAATCCAGGCATGACATGTTTACATTGTCATAAAGTTGGACATGTGATAAAAGATTGCAAAGACCGACTGACAGACACAAATACACATCCCAATGGAAATACAATTAATGACATCAAAATAATGAGAAACAAGATGTGGGTAAAAGCCACAAACACTGAAGGTGTTGGAACAAGAAATGCAAATGGTGACACCCCATCCACTAGATTTGGTGACATCACTACATCTAACTAGATTGCACAAGTAAGTATGGAAATGCATGTAAGAATCCCTAGCTATCTGTACTGAGGCTAACTGTGAATTCAGAGGTTGTATATGGAGCTTTATTCAGTTTCCAAACTTCAAGGATACTTTCTTATCCAAGTTCTCAGATTGTGATAATGAGTGCAGGAATAAAGATATTGTTGAAAAAGATTTTTATTTGCTGAATACGTTATTGACAATTTTCCACACCAAAGTAAATAACAAGCATATGAGGAATCACTACTATACTATTCAGATATTCAGTCGGTTCAATAAACCAGTCATTCCCATAAAGATGCTCACAGTTTTAATGCTAATACATTATTACATTCCTAACAGTCAGGACAATATAAAAAATGATTGGGTGCACCTGTAGGAGTTGACGTCAAGAGAGTTGTTGATGTTGTGCTATTATCGCGGCACATGAACTGAGCTAGCTGTCTGATCACACTCGCATTAGGTGATATGTGGTCTGAGCTGTCACCCCGACTGTCTTCCAGTCGCAAGACTTACTCCCAAACGCGTGGCCAGCACCAGGTAGATATCTCACGCAAGAAGTGGTAGTCTCCCTAACAGGCAGACTTCCAGTATGATACCCGCGGCTCTGAGGGACTGTCGTGGCAGTTCCTTCTATACTACTCCCAGCTTGCTCTCCTTAAAATGCCCAAACACTTCGAGTCTAAGGTGATACGATCACCATTACCTCCAACCCACGCGGCAAGCACCAAGTTCGGTTATGATGTTGGAGGGTAGAGTTCTGTCTGTTATCACTACACACGGCTAATATAAATAGCTTCCCAGCTATTTCTGTTCACAGCCCTGTAGTATAGTACCCCTATTATACTGAACTATAATTACTGGAGGGCCAGTCAAGGTGAGTCACTGTGTATTGTTCAAACAGTGAGTCCCAATAACATTCTACGCTGTTGCACCTGGCATCAATGCGCCAACTTCCGGTTGTGGGGCCAACTCGATGAATATAATATGCAGACTTCCTATTGTTGGGGTCTGTTTGATGCAAAACTAAGCTGCTGAGATGTGAGGCCCAACTCATAGGGATAGCTACCAATCACCCGCAATATGAAGCTTGAATTAAATTGCATGGGAAATACACTATTACTCCATATATTTCAACTATTACTATACTCTGTATCTGATGTTCTAACAACAGTTGATTAATATAGTTAAGTCTGGGATAATACTTGTCACCTCATTTACTACACCTGATTCCAAACACTGCTAAATAACACATTAAGATCCCATGTGAAATCTGATGTGATCTCACCAAGCTGGAAGACTAGGGCTACGTCCAACTTCCATTAAAATTCCTAAGGGGCTACGTCCTCAAGAATACTCAGTCACATTAAAGCAACCAGTTATAAAACTTAAGTTTATAAATTCTCATTGTACTTACCAAGTAATATTTCCTTCCTTTTATCACCTCGAAGTGAGAGCCAATACATCCGAATAGGCAATGTGGGATAAAAAAGCACTTTCATCTTTTAGTCACTTAAGTTACTTTATAAAATAAAGTAACTTAAAATTATAATATTAAAGTGACTTTATAACAATACTTTATAAAATAAAGTATCCCAACCATATAGTCTGACTCAGATATTAAATAAATGTCCAAGTAGCACTGGTGACTGACTAGCATCCTCTGAAAAGTGGCCATTAGACTATCCGGATGGCTAGATAGACTAATCAGGCATAAAATTGCATTATTGCTGAGAAGGGGACATTACAGTCCTCCCTTCCCGGGATTGCTTGCCCTCAAGAAATCTCAAATCTGGGTGCTACAGGATAGACTCACCCTCCCAAGTGGCATCCTCATATGGCAAGTCCTTCCACCTGATCAAGTATTCTCGGACAGCCCTGTTCCGCAAATTCCTCACCCTGACCTCAATAACCTCTGCTGGAACCAAAGCTAGTTTACCCTCCTCATCCAATGGAGGTAAACTACCTGAAGCCACTGCCTGTTGTCTGATTGCCTTCTTGAGGAAAGAAACGTGGAAGACATTATGAATTTTTCTATCTGCCGGAAGCTCCAACTCATAGGCCACATCGCCAACCCTCCTCGAGATGCGATATGGACCATAAAATCTAGGCCTCAGCTTCTCTGACGCGCTCTTCTTTAGCGAACTCTGCCGATAAGGCTGTAAGCAGAGATAAACCATGTCTCCTATCTCAAAATTTTGCTCCACCCTGTGACAGTCAGCATACATCTTCTGCTAATTTTGTGCCCTCTGAGTATTCTCCCTTAGAGAGCGGAGAATGTCCTGGTGATCCTGTAACCAGTCACTAGCTATCGGGGCCCTGTTGTCCTGTAAAGGAAAATCTATGATAGATAGTGGCTCGCTGCCATAGAGTGCCCTAAAAGGTGACATGCCTATGGTCATATGATAAGTGGAGTTATAGAAAAACTCCCCCAAGTATAGCCAATGGACCCATGCCCTCTGCTGCCCTGATACATAGTTTTAGAGATAGCCTTCCACCCATTTATTTACGATCTCTATCTGCCCATCTGTCTATGGGTGGTAAATGATACTGGGAGTTAGTTCTGTGCCTGCCAATCTAAAAATTTCCTGCCATAAGGTGCTAAGGAACTTGCTATCCCTGTCACTCACAATGGTCCTAAGGAGACCATGCAATCTGAAAACCTCACGAAAGAATAACTCTGCCACCTGTGAAGCTGTCCAGTCTGCTGCAATGGCAAAGAAGTGAGAAAACTTGGTGAGTCTGTCGACCACCACAAAAATACTATCCTTACCTTGCACTTTTGGCAATCCAGTGATAAAATCCATAGAAATTACCTCCCATTTCTGAGCTGGAATAGGAAGGGGCTGCAATAAGCCTGCTGGATGAGTGTGCTCTGACTTGTTCTGCTGACAAGTCTGGCACTCCCTAACGTACTGAAGGACATCATCCTTGAGGCCTTTCCATGAGAACCTCTCTCGGATATATCTATAAGTCTTAAAGAACCCCGGGTGCCCGACTGTAGGAGTGTCATGTACAACCCTCAAAATCATAGCCTTCAGCTTCGAGCCAGGCACTAAGTAGATTCTGTCCTTGTAGAAAATGATGTCATCCCTTACCTTGTACTGACCATCTGGAAGCTACCCATCCAAGAACTAACATGCCTGAGTATCCTTAGAATACTCAACCAAAAAGTGAGATTTCCAATCTGCAGAAATCTCGGATAGCACACAGCAAGTTACCTCGGAAGGTCTCCTGGAGAGTGCATCAGCAACAATGTTATTCTTCCCTCTGACATACTCAATATCAAAGTCATAATCTTGTATCTTGCTGACCCACTTCTACTGTCTCTCATTAAGCTCTTTCTGTTCCAAGAAGTACCGTAAGCTGTTATGATCTATTTTGACAGTGAACTTGCCACCTACTAGATATTGTCTGAATTTTGCTAGGGCATGCATGATGCCTAGCATCTCTTTGTCATACGTGGAGTACAACCTCTCATTTTCCCTGAGTTTCCTACTCTCATAATCTATAGGGTGCTTGTCCTACATCAAAACTGCACCTATCTCGGTACCTGAAGTGTCACACTCAAGAATAAATGGACAAGAGAAATCCGGTAAGGCAAGAAGTACTCACGATAGTCTTGAACCTGTCAAAGACTACCTCGATATCATCTGACCACCTGAAGGCTCCTTTCCAAGTGAGATCGGTGAGGGGTGCGGCTGCCTGAGAGAATCCCTTTACAAACCTTCGGTAGTAAGAACACAAACCCAGGAATCCCCTCAACTCTGAAACATTTCACAGTGGCGGCCAATCCAAGATCTACCCCTATCACATGCCCCAGGTAGAGAATCTCAGTCAATCCAAACTCACACTTGGATTCCTTAGCAAACATAGACTGATTCTCCATGATGCTTAGAATCTCATCCAAGTGTCTTAGATGCTCCTCCCATGTCCTGCTGAAGACCAAAATGTCATCAAAGAATAATAAGACACTCTTGCGCAACTATTTTTGGAAGATGTGATTCATGCAAGACTGGAAAGTAGCCGGAGCATTAGTGAGCCCAAATGGCATCACTAAAAACTCATAGTGTCCATAATGGCAGTGAAAAGCTGTCTTGTGCACATCCTCCTCTCAGACACGAATCTGGTGGTATCCTGATCGAAGATCTATCTTTGAGAAGTAGACTGCCCCATGTAACTCATCTAACAGTTCATCAATTTGGGGAATGGGATATCTGTTCTTGATGGTTCTCTTGTTCAGAGCATGGTAATCAATACACATGCGGAGAGTACCATCCTTCTTCTTCACCAATACCACTGAAGAAGCGAAGGGACTAGAGCTAGGTCTGATGTGTCCCATTTCCAAGAGCTCCTTTATCGTCTTTTCTATCTCTTCCTTGTAGTGTCTAGGATGATGATAAGGAGTAGTAATTACGGGCTTAGAACCCTCCTCCATCTCAATGATATGCTTGAACCCTCTATCGGGTGGTATGCCTAGAGGTATATCCTCAAAGACCCGCTTGTACTTATCAAGCACCTGCTGAATGTCAAGATGAACCTGCTGCCCTGAATTCGGCATGGGTTTTGTGGACACAAAGCACTAGGATGCCCACTCCATGTCACTGTGTTTCATGATGGCCTCCATCCTATGAGTAGACACAAATCTAGGCCCACCATCTGGCATGGCCTTAAGAACCACCTGCTGATCACCCTGTAAAAACTCCAACTATTTTAGTGTGTGATCTATAGTGTACCTGCCTAGGGTCTGTAGCCACTGCATACCCAAAATCGCATCCAAACTATCCAAGTCTATCATATAAAAATCTGCGTCTAGCAGATAATCTCCAATGTGAATTGGGAGACCAGAGATCTTCCCAGTGCAACTCAAAAGGTCCCCTCCTGCTACCTTAACCTCAAATTATGGAATACTATCCACCTATAGCCGTCTCCTAGAGACCAAACCTGTACTAATGAAATTGTGCGTAACATTTGTATCCAAGAGGAAAATAATCCTCTGTCCTCTAACAATTCCCTTCAACCGAAAGGGGTGACATGTAGGGATCCCAGAGAGGGATGCTAAAGTGACTAAGGGCTACTCGTGGGGCTTCTTTTTCTTGCCCTCTGATGATGGCTCAACCTGAGCCTCTTCATCACTACCCTCCTCATCGCTGCCCTCACCCTGCTCAAACTCATCCTTTGAGGCAACCTCAATGTAATGCAGCATGCCTTTCCCAAGGCACCTGTGATATGGAGTCCAAGGCTCCCTGCAAGTGAAACATAACTTCCGCCTCCTCAATTCATTTCTCATCTCGAAATCTAGCCTAGGAGGTGCACTCTTAATCTGACTTTTCCCTTTCTGAAATGAAGAAGACCCCTTGAAGGGTTTCTTAGGTGGATGTAAGAGGGAAGACGGTGAATCTAAATCATGAGCTAACTTAATAGAATCATCTAGGGTGCTAGGTTTGAGAACTCTAACCAGCCCTCTGAATTTATCATAAAGTCCCTCAATAAATAACATAACCTTCCTCTTCTCTGTCATATCCGGGACCATGATGGAGATCCTCTGGAACTCATCAATGTAGTGTTCCAAAGATCCACTCTGCTTAAGCTGGGCTAGCTCCCTATAATAAACCTCTATATCCTTCCTGTCAAAATGAGATATTAATCTCGTGCTGAAGATCTCGTATGAGGTAATCAATCCGTGGTCCTAGGTGACTAGGCCATGATGCCACCAATCGTATGCAGACCCCTCTAGATGCATAGTGGCAAATTTAATTACCTCAATTTCTGACATAGGCTTGAGAGTCAAGAACGTATCAAGCTTGTGGATCCAAGCTCTAGAGGAAGTCCTACCACTGCCATCAAACGTCAGAAGAGTCAACTTGTTCATGGCGTGCTTCAAATCCTGATTCGGACCCCTGGTTCTCCTATCCAGCTGGGCCCTACTGAATTCTCTCTTTTGAGCCATATACTGCACAAATGTCAAATCAGCTTTGACATTGTTGGGTAACATGTCCCACTCATCGTGCATCGTCATAACATTCTCTGGGAGAATGCCTGCTGGTCCTGGTTGTGCCACCTCCTCCGCTGCAATATTCTCTATGAATGTAGGCATAAGGGGTCTGTCAGTGGTAAATGTAGGTACTCTATCAGCTCTAGGAGATCCTGCTCTACTATTACCACCATTGTGCTGGCTAGGGGGCCTCCTAACTATAACTGTCAACCGCTCAATAATCCCTGTAAGTTGCTGTAATACACCAGCAATATTGTCCTGCCCATCACAAATCTGCCTCATGGTTTCCCTGGCTTCCCTATCCATCTCTTCAGCCATGTTCCCACCTAGCGTAGTTTGCTCAAAAACAAACTCCTCACTATCCGGATGATTGGACTCAATGTCCACCTGTATTGAAGAATCTACCTGCTCTGGTTCCTCCTTGTTATAATCAAAACTGGGTACCCTGCGCCTGCTATGCATACGTGGCTAGCATGGCTACTGCTAAAAACTCTGACAACTGAAAATGATGACCCCACTAGGATGGCAAGATCAAAGGCTCTGATACCATTGTAAGAATCCCTAGCTATCTATACTGAGGCTAACTATGAATTTAGAGGTTGTATATGGAGCTTTATTCGATTTCCAAACTTCAAGGATACTTTCTTATCCAAGTTCTCAGATTGTGATAATGAGTGCAGGAATAAAGATATTGTTGAAAAAGATTTTTATTTGCTAAATACGTTATTGACAATTTTCCACACCAAAGTAAATAAAAAGCGTATGAGGAATCACTACTATACTATTCAAATATTTAGTCGGTTCAATAAACCAGTCATTCCCATAAAGATGCTCACAGTTTTAATGCTAATACATTATTACATTCCTAACAGTCAGGACAATATAAAAAATGATTGGGTGCACCTGTAGGACTTGACGTCAAGAGAGCTATTGATGTTGTGCTGTTATCATGGCACATGAACTGAGCTAGCTATCTGATCACACCTGTATTAGGTGATATGTGGTCCGAGCTGTCACCCCGACTATCTTCCAGTTGCAATACTTACTCCCAAATGCGCGGCCAGCACCAGGTAGATATCTCACGCAAGAAGTGATAGTCTCCCTAACAGGCGGACTTCCAGTATGATACCTGTGGCTCTGAGGGACTATCGTGGCAATTCCTTCTATACTACTCCTGGATTTCTCTCCTTAAAATGGCCAGACACTTCTAGTCTGAGGTGATGCAATCACCATTACGCCCAACCCGCGCGACAAGCACCAAGTTTGGTTATGATGTTGGACGACAGAGTTCTGTCTATTATCACTACACGTGGCTAATATAAATAGCTTCCCTGCTATTTCTGTTCATAGCCCTGTAGTATAGTACCCCTATTCTGCTGAACTATAATGACTAGAGGGCTAGTCAAGGTGAGTCACTGTGTATTATTCAAACAGTGAGTCCCAATAACATTCTACGCTGTTGCACCTGGCATCAATGCGCCAACTTCCAGTTCTGGGGCAAACTCAATGAATATAATATGCAGACTTCCTATTGTTGGGGTCTGTTCGATGCAAAACTAAGCTGCTGAGACATGAGGCCCAGCTCATAGGGACAGATACCAATCACCCGCAATATGAAGCTTCAATTAAATTGCATGGGAAAATACACTATTACTCCATATATTTCAACTGTTACTATACTCTGTATCTGATGTTCTAACAGTAGTCAATTAATATAGTTAAGTCTAGGATAATACCTGTCACCTCATATACTACGCCTGATTCCAAACACTGCTAAATAACACATTAAGATCCCATGTGAAATCTGATGTGATCTCACCAAGCTGGAAGACTGGGGCTACGTCCAACTTCCATTAAAATTCCTAAGGGGCTATGTCCTCAAGAATACTCAGTCACATTAAAGCAACCAGTTATAAAACTTAAGTTTATAAATTCTCATTGTACTTACCAAGGAAGATTTCCTTCCTTTTATCACCTCAAAGTGAGAGCTAATACATCCGAATAGGCAATGTGGGATAAAAAAGCACTTTCATCTTTTAGTCACTTAAGTTACTTTATAAAATAAAGTAACTTAAAATTATAATATTAAAGTGACTTTATAACAATACTTTATAAAATAAAGTATCCCAACCATATAGTCTGACTCACATATAAAATAAATGTCCAAGTAGCACCTGTGACTGACTGGCTTCCTCTGAAAAGCGGCCATTAGACTATCTAGATGGCTAGATAGACTAATCAGGCATAAAATTGCATTACTGCTGAGAAGGGGAAATTACAGTTGGACATGTGATAAAAGATTGCAAAGACCGACAGACAGACACAAATACACATCCCAATGGAAATACCATTAATGACATCAAAATAATGAGAAACAAGATGTGGGTAAAAACCACAAACACTGAAGGTGCTGGAACAAGCAATGCAAATGGTGACACCCCATCCACTGGATCTGGTGACATCACTACATCTAACTAGATTGCACAAGTAAGAATGGAAATGCATTATGACAAGTTTTACTATGCATCAGTTCCATTATACATAGTTCATATTGTAATATAGGCATGAATAAAGATGCAATATATTGTTACTTGTTAATAAAAAAAAAACAACAACCATTGGTTATTGGGCACAATTTGCATCGGTGAACACACACAGGAAAAGTTAGCATTACTTATAGGAATGTATTGGTCATTACACAAGCTAAGTGTAAACCGACAGATATCGGTGAATATTGAATCAGCAAAAGCTGTCTTCACAACCTCACCGATAATCATCGGTGAAGTCTCCAAAACCACTAGCAACCCCAACGCTTTGCATAGACACTGACGGTATTATGAATGTCTTTACCGAAAAAAGCAGTCTTCATAAACCGATGAGTTGGTAAGCATTTATGACAACTTAGGGCACAAAAAGGTATAAAAGCCCGACGGGTGAGCTCATTTTCACACCTATGATTTTTGAGTAGAGTAGAGCGATTTGAGAGCATATTGGAAAGTGACCTAGCAGAAGTCAAACATGAAGCATTCAGATTCACAGGCAATCACAGAGAATTAGTAAGTTAATACACTCACCAATAGCACTGTCTTTATTTTGCAAAAAGCCCTAAATTGCAAATATGATGACATTGACCTCTAGGGTAGAGAAAATTAAGGATGACAAGAAGAAACCCTTCAGACTTGTCAATAGAGGAGTGTGTACTGAACCTAAGTATAAATTACACCTTGAAATAGCTTCTCAACCAGATGATTCCAGAGCATTCTCCCGAATCCCACCTAGGGTTTTGCTAGTAGAGGACGTAAGGTCATACATTCACTGCAAGATCTCAGAGATAGGAGATCTAGACCTTGATAATGCCTATGTAGCACTTTGTGATGATGTTGGAAATCTCAAAGAAGAGCATAAACAATTGGAAGTAAAGGGACTCACAAATGCACTACATTTTCCTAGGGTTTTCATGACAGAATGGATTAAAATCATTCTTAGCAGAGTTCATGACAAGGCTCTATGGCTAAACAAGACAAAAGCTATAACAAAGGATGTTATACATGCGGTTACTAGTTATCCTAGAATTGATAAGCCGCAGGCTCACAAACACCCATCTCTGGCAGAAGTTGAAAGACTAACTAGTGCAAAATCAGACAAAAGGGCGCTAAAAGTAAACACCATTACCGACACAGAGTTGAAGTTTGGAGCATGTGTCATTGGATACAAAATCTTCCAAGCAAGAAGAATGAACAACATATCTAGTACTGCTATGAGCACAGCGTACAAGATTATCAAACAGGGGAAGAAGATGGATCTTGTAGAGATCCTATTACATCAATTTGAGGAGAACATGTGCACAATAAGGTCTTTAAGGACAAACACATGTAAGTTTGGTTCCCTCATAATGTGTATATTCTTTTATTTTGAAGAATACTTTCCTTCCATAGGAAAAGTTGCATGGGACACAAGTAGACCCATTACCATTCAGATCAGTGAATTCATAGAATCACTTCATACAGATTTTGACAATGTAATGCATGAATATTTCAAAACCATTAAGGAAATGCTACAAGCAAGAACTAGAATTCCTGAGAGTCTGATAGAGGAACACTAAGAAGATATATGTTTTATGGTGGATACAAATTTCACTTACATAAAAGCAGTAGTTCCAAGGAAATCATGGCTTTCAAAGTTGGATTATGAAATCAAAATAGGATTAGCAAATGAATGCATCAAGGCATTGTTAAATGAACCCACAGACAACAAGAAATTGATATTTGGTACCTATGAGGAAGCCAAACTAAAGATTAAGACAAATCTTGTTGTCAAGAAGGCTATAAAACAATCAAAGAGAATGGTAAAGAATTTGAAAAAGAACTTGAAAATATCTTCTGAAGGAGAAGAAGAAGAAGAAGGTGAAGAGGAACAAAAGGGTAAGGAGGAACTCACTGAGGAACAACTTCCCATCGGTGATACAACAAAGCAACAAGAATCAGAGGAAGAGAAATCTGATTCACCACCTCCTCCTCCACCAAAGAAATCTAGAACAAGGAGCCAAACAACACAAGATGCTATTCCTTCTCCCATGGTAAAAGGGAAGGTGTACAAGAGGAAACTTGCACCTCAAAAGGAAAAACAACCAGCTAGGGAACCTGCCAAAAGGAGGAAATATGTTTAGACTGATAAAGACTTAGAGGAATCAGCTATGGATGAACCTGACGCTGTAAAACTTGCAAAGGAAAAAGCAAAAGTTACATCTCAAACTGAAGACATTGATGACATATGTAAGTCTATTTATGAAGCCAGCTCTGTTAGACATCCTAAAATTAGGAAATGGTTAAAATGGGATATAGTAGAACAAAATAAAATTGAAGATGCACTCATTGCTAAGATATGCAAACACTATTATGTCCCACTGCACTTCACTACACAAGATGCTCCACAAGAACTATTAGATAAAATATCTTCTAGATTCACTTTTGCACTCCATGAGGAGAAGAGGATAAGAGAAATAGTACTGGTCTCTCTTATGCCTCCTAAATCAACAAGAGAGGAAATCAATACAGTCATGGAGAAATATGCAAAAATCTTCTCACCTAAGTTGAGAGATTATAAATTTCTAAGAGAACAATTTATAGAGCTGGAAGAAGACACTCATAAGATATGGAGTGGAATACTAAATCCTGATGAGGAAAGTAGTCCTGAAAAGGAACCTATCAACAAAATAGGTAACTCAATAGTTGAGTTAGATAGTGAAGAGGTATAGATCACAGGCCAAAAACAAACTGATGTTATAAATGAGGACTGGTCAAAAGATGGTAAAGATGATCAAGTACCAGCAAGCCCCATCCACATAAACTTGGAGGATGAAGAAGTTACCAAAGAAGAACTATCAATAAAAGGTAACTTAGATGTTGATATAAATGATGATTCATTGTTAGACAACATTTTTGATACCATTATAGGAAAAGACCCTGCAACAGAGGTTCAAAAAGATGAAGACATCAATGCTGCAAAGGGTAAGACCGACAGACAAGACATAGCTATTGACACTGCAATAGTCAATACACCAACAAATATGAATATATTAATAGATGTTATTGATATACAGTCAAGTCAAGATAAATCATCTAAGAAAGATGATGATATACCCAAGGATATGGGTACCGATGAAAAAAAAGGTGCATCCAACACTCCCAAGGATATAGATAGTGAAATGAAGGATGCAACCAATGATCAACAAAATGTATCAAAAGATCAAAACAAAGAGACAGATGATAAAACTAATGATACATTGAAATAGGTTGAGGAAAAAGAGAAAAGTGAAGGATTCAAGCAAGATGAAGGGACAAAACTCAAAGAAAACATATATGTTGATACACCCAAGGCACATGAAGAGACGTCTTCACCAAACCGACAGGTGGACTCAAAACAGATACACAAGGATGCCTCATCTTCTCAACACTCACCCACCAAGTCAACCCAATCTCACGCTTTACAGATGGTGGTACATCAATCTTCCACCCAGCCAAAGAAGAAAAAGAAGAAAACAGTAAAGAAGGATATATTGGCTGTGACACTAAATGAAGTTATTGAAGTTCCAAACTGGGACATTACCACTTTGGATAGTGACAAACTTCAAGAGTTTGGAGTACTATGTCAGAGAAAATCCATACAAAAGAAAATGATACAAGAACATAGGGAAAACATGGAACTTGAAAAAGCAAAAGAGATACTCCAACAACTTGTTCCTGAAGTGAAACTTGAAGAAAATGCTTCAGTAAAGGAACAGATTGCTGTTCTTACCGATGCCATCATAGAACAAGGTATAGATGCAGAACAAGCAATGGAAGAGCAAGCAGAAAAGAAATATCAATTCAAGTTAATTGATAAAATCAGCCAAGAAGTGACATTGAACAAGGTAAAGCTCTCAGAACTCATTGAATAATTAGAGCCAATGATTGCTGAAGCAATCACCTTAGTTCAAAAGATGAGCACACTAGAGAAATTTGCAAAAGAGAACAGTGACAAACTAGCAGAAATAGATTCAAATGTCACCAAAAGTGCACAAAGCCTAACCTCTCATGTCCATAGCATAAAGTCACATCATGACATGGTCTTAGAGGCAAATAGGCTAAGACAAGAAATATGGGATGCTGAAACACAATTCAGAGGTGTGATTACTGAACTTCAATCACATATTCTACCAAATCTTACTATTCTGTAGCAACATATTTATGATGCTAGAAATATGATAGCAACCCCTGAGATGTCTGTAGTAGACAACATCTATGACATACATGTATGGATTTCACTAGAGCACATGGCTCTAGAAATGCTGAAGGAAAAATGGGAAAAGATGATGGAGGAAATCAAGTCCTCACATTCCCACCTTTTTGAAAAGCTGTAAGTACCT
This sequence comes from Thuja plicata, assembly GCA_018584345.1. Classification (NCBI taxonomy): domain Eukaryota; kingdom Viridiplantae; phylum Streptophyta; class Pinopsida; order Cupressales; family Cupressaceae; genus Thuja; species Thuja plicata. The sequence goes on along the minus strand of MU224874.1, from coordinate 2,268,174 downwards.
TTGCCTTTAGAATCAAAAAAGGAGGAAAGGACATGTATATAGTTATTTACAATATATATATATATATATATATATATATCAAAAAAAAAAGAGAAAAGAAAAATACATAAGGATATGTATATATACTTACACTTACCGGCATATACATAGGGGGAGTCATTAAAATGACTAAGGAAGAAGTATACACAGGTGTACATACTAATACACTTAGTATGTTACACATATCATGTTTTTGATACTAATGTCAAAGGGGGAGATTGATGACATTATTTTTCCATTAGTACACTTAGTGAAAAGCATTGACAGAGATCACCGGCAAATAGAAAGCATACCCGACATAATACAAAGGTCACAAGAAGAATGCTAAGTATAGAATCGAAAAGCATCACCAGTGACCACAAGCATCACCGGCGACATATTTTTGAGAACTAACGCGACAGGAATAGAAAAGGCATACCTGATGACAAGTTCAAGAAAGAAACACCGACGACCAAGAAAACCGACCGTCAGAACTGACAGTCAGTTAAAGATCTCACAAATTGTGGATCTGATTTTTACACGACGGATAAAGCAATGTAATTCTATTTATAGAGTTTTTATTTGTTTTAAATCATAACTTGAGGGTCAAGCAAGATTTATGTAAATGTTTTAATGCATCCTA
>MU224874.1:2243657-2253740 GCA_018584345.1 Thuja plicata | reverse complement strand
TTTAGGATCAAGACATAATTCATTGCATATCATTCCAAAAGGGAGCTGTACCTACCAATTCAGAGAAAAGCCAGTAATTAGAGAATGACTTTTCAACTGTTGTAATCAGATATTGTTCATAATTTGGACACTAAGAGTCATATTCCTAAGAAGTAAGAAAGGACAAATCTATTTACTAACACACATCATCTTCCTCTTGCATCTTTAGAAAAGATTGCCTATGCAACATCATGAGCTGGGCTACTAAATTTAGCTCTTCCTCCCCATCCCCTAAGTCTGGCCAAATAGTTTCTCCCAAGTCTAGCAGAGGTTGGGCAGGAGGATATAGGGCTAGCTTCCTTATGGATTGACCATTTGAAATTGTCATACTGCCTGATCTGCAATTAATTTTGACATCAGTGGTGGCTAACCAGGGTCTTCCCAAGATTACAGGATAGCCAGCAAACTTTACTTTAGGTGATAGGATAAGAAAATCAGTAGGATACTCCCACGAATCTAAGGTAACTGTCACATCTTCTATGAGACCCTCTGGAGTAACAGTTGAACTATCAGCAAGTTGTAACACTATGGATATTGTTCTTAAGCCTTCTATGCTTAGCCTATGCATTGTATCTTTAGTCATCACATTTATTGCTTCTCCCAAATCAATTAGAGCATTTTTCACAGTCAGCCCATTTATTATCAGGTCAACTATAGGGTTTCCAAGATCAGAATAATTTGGTATTACCACCTTTCCTAACATGATATCTACTAATTTCCCTACAACATGTACTATTTGAGGGTCTTTCTTCTTTTGTCCTAGCTTCTTAAGGCATGCTTCCTTAATAGCCTTTCCATAAAGAGGTATATCTTTGATAGCTTGGAACAGATGGATTTGAATGTTCATATTTTTTAGCTGGTCAATAATATCAAATGTTTCTTCCTCTTGGGGTACAGGTTTTTCTTTGTTTAACCTATGTGGAAAGGGTGGATTTATTGAAGTGTGGATAGTAGTTCTGCTGGGTATATCAGTTGGCTGGCTGGTATTTGGCAGTGTGGCTTCTGGAAGTAGTGTTGCAGGAGTGTCTACAACTTCCGTGATAATAGGATATTCAGTAGTAGGCAGTGTGGTACCGGACCTCAAATGGATATCAGCTATCTCTAATGAATAAGTAGGGCACTGTTGAGTGTCAGTAGTGTACATTTTCTGCTGCTGCTATTTGTTGTTTGAATTTGGCTATGGTTGAGCTGGCAATTGGGTTGGCTTTGGATTAGCATTAGTTGCTGTAGGAGCTGGCATTATTGCACTGGAGGTGGTAATTATGGACATCTAGAATTTTGGTTAGGCCACTATGGAGGCTCCCTCCATTGATTAAGTTGCTGCCAATTTCCTTGCGGTGGTTGCCATTGATTCTGCTGATTAGGCCACTGGTTATTTTGCGGGTTTTGCCATTGGTTATTCTGCTAGTTAGGCCATTGGTTATTCTGCTGGTTTGGCCATTGGTTATTTTGTTGGTTAGGCCATTGGTTATTTTTCTAGTTTGGCCATTGGTTATTCTGCTAGTTAGGCCATTGGTTATTCTGCTGGTTTGGCCACTAAGGTTGAGAGTACTGAGAAGTATTCTGATAACTTTGGTTTTGCCATTGATTATTGTTAGAATTTGAAAATTGTAGAGGATCTTGTGGAATACCTTTTCATGAAGCCCATGGTCAACACTAAGCAATGAAGAACACTTGATCATTGTCTCCTTCTATCTTCATGTAGTCAGCTGGCAAATATTGATTTTCTAGGTTTGCTACCAGCTTACATCCGCAGTCTTTCTTTTGTTTACGAAAGTGTGGATAGTACTCAGCCAATTGTGATTTAGTTCTACATGCTTCTTCTTGGTAGTCATTGTGTCAAGATGTGTAGCTACATCATTTATAATATCTTTCTTGAAATTCGTGAGCAAATTAGATATCTCCAGCTTTGAAATGCCCGAACCAATCCCTTTTGTGACTGTGGGCCAGAATCCTCTGCCTTTCTTCACAGTTGACCTTGAGTAGTTGAGACAGATTTTCTTGAGGTCATCCCAAGAAGATTGGGATATGTCTCCACCAGCCATCAAGTCTAATGCTTCCAGATAGTTGTCGTTTACCCCCCTCAAGAAGACTAGTTTCTGTGAATCCTCTGCCAATACATGCTAGGGATTCTTCTGCATTGTGTAAAAAAAATGTGAAACATAGTCCTCCAATGTTTCATCCTCCTTTTGAGACATCCTAAAGATATCATCTCCTTTTGAGTCGCTCCCTTTGCAATAATCTTTGTATTTCTATATAAATAGCGTCTGCATCTCATTCCAGGTACTTGCTACATTAGCTCCTAAGCCCATGAACCATCATAAGGCTGACTCTTTCAATGTTGCAGGAAACAACTTGAGCTTATGGGCATCGGTATTATAGTCGAAGCTTCGACAGAGTATGTCAAACTCAAATAAGAAAGTGTCAGGATCCTCCGTTATAAGACCATAAAACTTTGGAAGAGCAGTTGTGGGTATATTTTTGAGATTAGCATTGTTTATAAGGCTTGGGAGAGGAAATGGAAAAGTAGGTTGTGCCATTACTGGAGGTATTTGATTATGGGGTTGCTGCTGGAAAGGAGCATTAGCTACGGGATTGTTAACAATAGGTGGATTTGGGCCAAAATTATCTAGAAAGCTGGCCAAGATTTCTGCAAAAGTTTGGAGGCCGCTTATATCAAATGGTTCTACTCTAGAGGAAGATGCTACAGGAAAGTCGGGGCTTGCATCTTCAAAGGGTAACTCAACTTCTTCAACTTCTTTGTTCAAATTAGTAGACTCTGCTAGGAGAAATCTACCATATTCATCTCGTCTCCTTTCTCTTCGATGCATGCAATTGAATTATTCACGCTCGTGAAGCAATTTTTAGGAATACAAAACTAAAACTAACTAGGAATAAAAAATGACTCAAAAATTTTCCTAGCTTGACACCATCCCTGATAGCGGCGCCAAAAATGAATCGCCTCACAATAGGTGTGGAATAATCATGCTCAAGGCCTTTCTTAGGAATAGTTTATTCAATCTAAGGACTACTTCTTCCATTATGAGGTGAATTTAACTTGTCAACCCAGGGACGTATAATTGAAATTTTCGGCACGATATGTGCACTAGGTTCCTTAAGGAGTCATTTTGCTTATGCTGCAGGAAGGTAAAAATGCATAAAAGAAACCTACACTAGCACTGCAGGAAAATAATACACTTATCTCCTTACTAAAATGAATGCTAGAAATTGCAAACTCTACTTAACCCTATACTTTCAACCTAGAACATCCATTATAACTATTCTTGCAGATGCTGCAGGAACATTCACAAGGTACAATGCTGTAGGAAGAAATTGCAACTTCTATCTGAAATAATGGAAATACAGGAAATGCTGGAAATGATGGAAATGTTGAAAGAAAATCTATTATATTCTAACCTATTTTACCTCCCAAGTGGGCCCCCTTGGTTGGTTTCTGCTAATCTACTAACACAGAACGTAAACCAAGAATTACTTCATTGTATTTCAAAAACTAATTACATAAAAAAAATACATGAAACTCAAAATAGTTTGCTGTAAGATATAACAGTTTTCTTCCAAAAACTTCTTTCTCTAACTTTTCTCTCTCTAACTTCAAACTATCAGTCCAATCCCTATAAATAGAGGATCGAACACTTGTTACAAAACATAAAAGAAACTATCTTGCTGAAAACATGCCAGAGAAGAAGATGGAAACGCAACAGTCTGCGGTGTCGGTAATAAAGCTTGGGCAACCAGTTCAACATAATAAAGTGCAGAGGGAATATAGAAATACTAAATCCCCACGTCCTAGAATAATGACTCCTCCATTGTAGCAGCTATTTCTCCTGGTGTTGTGATGATCACTCCGCCGTAGCTGGTCCTCAACAGTCTTCCTTGAATGCTGTCGACCACTCTCCAGCCGCTTCCTCTCCTGTCAAGTTATTTGTGATGCAAAAATATTCATGCAACAAGCTTAATCAAATTAAATCTAGATATTAGAACATATATTCTAATGGTTATATGAAATACTGCACTATATGTATAATATTAGCAAAATATGTCACAAATATCTACCCATGGTTTATTAGTTCTATCTGGACTTTATCACAAGTTTTAACTGGCTAGGTTCACAAATGTTTTGTCAGAAACTAGAACAGAGTGTTTAAAATTATACAAAATGAAGGCAATAATTTGGCCTTATCAGCAGGTTTTAGGGTTTTTGGCCTTTCGGCCTTTCGGCCCCACCAACAACCCAATTCTTTGGCCTTTTGTGCCTTTCAGGATTTTTGGCCTTTTGGCCCTACAGAGTTTTTGGCCTTTCATCCCTCAAAGTTTTTGGCCCTTTCGGCCCTACAAGTTTTTGATCTTTTCGGCCTTCTACATATTTTGGCCTTTTTGGCCTCTGACAAGTCTGTACTTCAGACCAAAGTTTTGATGGTAAACACTTAGAAGTTTTTGACACAAAAAGTTTCAGAGTAGAGGTTGGGGTTCAAAAAACTAGGTGTTTCCAGCAAGATCACATTTTTGCACACCAGTTGAACTCCAGATCTAATTGATGGTCATATTGAGTTCATTTTGGAGGGACTAAGGGTCCCTTATCAATCTCCACTGCCAACAGAGCTTCCAGATGAAGATTCCAAGAAGGACTCCCAAAAACAAGAAGAAGATTCCAAGTTTTCAGGAGAAACTCTCCTTCTTTTCCCTTTCTTCTTGGCGATTTTGACCCTCCTTGCATGGGAAAACTGATTGTAAATGGATTCTTAAATCCATGCAAGTTATCTAGTGTTAGTTAAGAATAGTTTCCCTCTCAGTAAGGTTTTAGTTTAGTTTATTTTTCTCTCTGATGCCCTGAATTCAAAATTCAGAGTTGCAGATCAAATTCTATATATTGTAATCACAAATCAATGTAAAAGGCCGGATTCCTAATATAATAAAGATATACATTTGGTGCTTCATTTTTGGTGTGTGAATTTCTGCTACATATGCAAAATTATTGAATGCATTATTCATTATTTTCAGAGAGCCTCTTGTTTATTGTGTTTTGAATTCATGTTTCTTTTAGTTGGAGTTTGTTGTTTTTTGCTTTATCTTGCTGTGATGAATGCGTGGAAGAGATCATCTTTGGGTTTAACGATAAATCTATCTCATGGGTGCACACATCTTGGTGGCTTCATGATCTGATTGATTTTTAAAATCTTGTATGAGTGAATACATCTTCTCTCCAAACGCTTGCATTCGTGGGGTAGTGAATTGTGACTCGGTCTAGTTCATGCTTCGTGGGTTTATACCAAATCTCTCCCATCATTCAATTTGCAAGGAAGGGTTTACAAATGGTTTATGTCCATAGGATTTCACTTTTAGTCATTTGCTTACTTTCTCGTTACTCTACTTGTTACTCTCTTTTGTCTTTCAAATTCTAAAATCTAACACCTTGAAAAATACAAAATTTCATTTTATCTATCAAAACCATGATATTTGCTAAAACGGAAAATACCAAAAAGAACTAAAGCATTTTGCAGTTTGATGTCTTAAATGTACTAGAAAAGGCCTCCTTTTGAACATTCACATTTATCTTCAATTGAGTAACCAAGCAGGTTGTGACCGGACCCTGAAGAACCTTGGGAATAACCTTGTTATTCTTTCAAGAGAGGAAATCAAATTCTTGAGATCCTAGCAAGTTGGCTTGTGTCAAAAAATGCTCAATAGAATTCGCGCTAGAAGGAGGGGCTCAAGACTCAAAAGATGGATAACATTGGATCTGTCTCTCTAGAGAGATTCGAGCGAGTTCTTAGATCATCTCCGAAGAGAGGCGAGTTCCTTGAACTCACCCATCATCGTAACGATCGTAGCAACAAAGGGAAGAACATAGAAAAATCCTCTTCCCACCTTACCGAGTCTCATAATTCTCTTGGATAGAAATCACATATCACTGCCCCGACTGTTATCATAGCCATAGCACAAAATCAGAATATACAAATTAGAATTTGTAGCAACCCCGCCCGATGGCCTTTTTTGCCAACGCAATGAGCTCACCCTTAAATTTTGTTGGGGAGCTCCATGAGTTACCTAAGAATCCAGAGAAGTTTTGCACCTAGTTTATATATGGTGAATCAAGGACAATGGAAGAACACATCTGCACCTTCAAGGAAATTTGAAACTGCAAAGAGATCGCCCACCAAGATGTTGTTTTTCGTCTATTCCCATACACTTTGGGAGAGTTTGCATACAATTGGTACCTGAATTCACCACAAGGGTCTATCTCTACATGGAACGAGTTTGAAACCAAATTTCTCAATCAATTCAAGCTGTATGTGGATCCTACCACAACACATCACCAGTTCATCACCACGAGGAAAGATCCTAAGGAACCCATTATAACCACCTGGATTTGGTCTATTCCGACTATAGACCCTATTTTCCCTAGGTGTGATCATACCCCCAATTATGTTCAAACGACCCTGTTACTGCTTGACATAATTCTTTTAAAATCAATTTAATCTCCTAAAGTGATCAAATCACTAAGTTAATTACTTCTAGCCAAAATCAAAATCAATCAAATATATGGCTAAAAATGATTAATTTGCTAGAAATTAAAAAAAGTCCTAAATCAAATGCTCTCTTGCAAATGAACCCATTCCCCTAGCCTAATTAATTTAATTAAATTGGCTATAGTCCTAGTGATTATTAAAAAGCAATTAATTATTTAAATAATTAATATCCTATTTCTGAATGAATTAAATAATTTCAATTCATTTCATTAATATTCTTCTAAACCCCTAACCTAACCCACTTCAACCACTTTGACTCTGGGTTTGAACCTATCCCAACCCATTCACCCTTGCTAAATCTAATCCTAATCCAAATCTAATCCTAACCCACCTCCTAATGTTGTCACATTCCATTAGGGAGTGATTAAAGACTCCACCCACTTGAGAAAGTCAAGGAATCTCAAGATTCCTTTCCTCAAGTCCACTTTCTCAAGCCACCCTCTTACACCCTTCCCATGCTTCTTTAAGGCTCTCATTAATGTCTCATTAATGTAGATTCCTTAAGCCCATGTCTCCCCCATGCCTATTGAATTCCTTTGACATTTATTTCTTCTTACACACCATTAATGAGTTTTTCAACTCCATTAATGCACCTTGTCCCCCCTCTCTCTCCTCATTCTTCTATAAATAGAAGGGGTTTTTGAGCACAAATGAGCCTTCATTTTTGGAGTAAAATTGCATTGTTATGATGTAAGAATAAACCTAGACTCATATCATATTTTATATTTCATATTCAAGCATTGTTATTTTTATGCTTTTTAGACCTAGAATGCATGTTTAGGAGATATCTTTCTTGTTTTAACTCAAATATTTCATGCTAAGTCGTATATGTCATTGATAGTAGCATAATCTAAGAGCTATTGTGTTACTTATCATACTCTTCTTAGTTAGAAAGCAATAGGTCAATGTAACATAAAAAATTTAAGATGGGATAATGATGTGATGATATGTTACCAAAATGTAAAGGAGAGAATTGTGGTTTAGGAGGGTTTGAATTGTTAATTTTTATGTGTGTTGATTGTATATTGCAATTGTGATTGTGATTAAGGGAAGATAAGATGCTCCTTTCTTTCACCCTCAAATACAAAAATAGGAGATCCAATTTTGATCAACCCCAAAAGGATTAATACACAAATGAATCCAATATTTGGAAAGAGACCAAGAAAGGGGATCTTAAATTCTATAAATTGATTGATTAATATGATTAATGATAGTAATTGAAAAGAATAGGAGAAAGCACCAACCTTCCAAAATGGCAGATTAAAGATTGCTGTTTTCTGAGATCTGTAGACTATTTCTGGAGATGCTGACAATTAATACCGAACTGGAACAGAGAGACGAACAAAACCCATAAATATTTTTTTTTTCGATGTCGTCTTATAAAAAAGGTCGACCTTGTACCACTTTTTTCAACTCGATCTGCTCAACTATGAAAGTGTCCCTGTTCGCATAGTCTGAAAGAAATCTGAAAAGGGTATCCAGATCTGGCCTCAGATTTGCAGTCCCAAACCTGTACCTACAAGAAAAATGTTTGTTTGTTGTTGGGGAGGGGTTTTCCTTAGTCAAACCTTGATTTAAGAATTAACCTTGAAATCAATAAAGTATGGAAAGCTAACAAGTAGTAGAATTGAATCTAATAGTGAAGCTATGATATGGAATAGATATGAAATTGTAATTCAAATGTAATAAGTATGTAAATATGAAAGCATGGACTTTAAAAACCATAAACCTCCATGATTGTATGCTTGGAATCCACCTTGAAATAGTTTTGAGGATGCACAAAGGATCTTGAAGGAAGATCACACCATCATGATGGCTAGATCTAGAGTTTGAATGATGAATCTTGAATGCTTGAACCAAATCCCTTCAAAGGCTTGAAAGCTTGAATTCTTGATCTTCAATGGAGAAATTTGAATGCTTGAGAAGAAGACTTGAACACCTCGAGAGCTTGAAAACATGTAGAACAATGGATGCTTGAACAAAATCTTGATCACATCTTATCACTTAGTTGATAGTTTGATAATGCTTAGAGAAAAATGAGAGAGAAGGCTTCCTTTTATATGGAATTAGGGCACAATCTTCTAAGGAGGCCTACATAGGATAATAAAATCATCATTTAATCCTTTACCCCTAGGAGAGGACCTATATTAAATATAATTTAGGAATCAACCAATTTGGAACCCGAAACAGTCGACCTGGAAAAGGGAGAGAACTTTTTGCAAAGACCGACATCTGGGAATCTATGGGATTCTGGGTTTGGGACCCTGGGATAGGCTCGAGGTTGACCCTATCCTAGGGTAGGGCTGAGGTCAACCCAGTCCCAGAAGGTTGACCCTATCCCTGCATCCTAGAAACAGAGTCCTGCAACCCAGAATGCAGAAATCAGTCCTGAAAGTGGTATAAGGAGGAGCAGATCAGGGGGAGATGATGCAAAAATGGGGGGATGATGTAATAGAGGTCAAATATATCCCCTAAGGAGGGATAAATTCTCTTAACATGGAAGTTCTTCCATTTTAAGATGATACATTAAGCCCCCACTTTAGCAGGAGTACAGAAATCGAACGTGATCACGGTAAAGTTAGAAGAAAGAGATCCTGGTGGATTGTAATCGAGATAGAATATCACTAAGCCAGGAACACAAGCCCCCAAAATAAGGATTCCAACACATCATACATACATAAAGATATGGAAAGTAAATAATATTAAATCATAGAAAACATATATGATGACATAAGTAAGACAAGAACAACACTATTGATAAAATAGCTTCACGATCTAATCCTACTAGCATGAAAGAAAAAGAGAGAAAACAAAAAGTGATTACCTCGCCTAGTAAGATGCCCACCTTACTATGAATCACCAAGGAGGGAGAGCCCCCAATAGGTTCACCCATAAAACTGTGCTTGTAATTGTAAGTGCATCTTCTGATGGCTTTTTGAAAATACCCATAGATCCACATTCTCGTGTCACTATGGAGTATAAAATGTGTGTCCATTCAGGATTTAGCAACTTATGTGCATTACCTTTCAAGGATTTAGCATATCATAAAAGGGTGCATAGCTCTTCAGGATTTAGCAACTTATGTGTGTTTCCCTCCAAGGATTTAGCAAAAAAGGAAAATGCGTGTCTCTTCAGGATTTAGCAACTTGTGTGCATTACCTTCCAAGGATTTAGCAAACATAAAAGTAAAAATGTGTGTCTCTTCAGGATTTAGCAACTTGTGTGCGTTACCTTTCGAGGATTTAGCATGCTGCAAAATGTAAATAAATGTAAAATATAGTACAAGGGAGACCCTATATATGCCCCCCTCCTTATCATGGCTACCCAGTAGGCAGGATAAGGAAGAGGAAGAGGATACCTACTTCACACGGTAAGGAGATATCCCACTTTACAACAATGTATACCATATCTTTAGTGAAGAGTATTGACCCTTACATCTAAGAACATAGATAATCGTGAAATGGATATATCACTTATGGAAAAAGGATCCTCAAAG